>CM052549.1:80849267-80886629 GCA_028533065.1 Trachops cirrhosus
GGAGGGTTCTCAGTGGGGAGAAGCAGGGGGAGGAAGGAAGAGAGTGAGGAAGGAAGGAAGGAGGGAAGGGAGGAAGGAAGGAGGAAGGAAGGAAGGAGGGAAGGGAGGAAGGAGGGAGGAAGGAAGGAAGGGAGGGAGGAAGGAAGGAAGGGAGGAAGGAAGGAAGGAAGGAAGGAGCTGACTGGGGAGATGAAATGGGTCAGCGTTAACACTGCGGAAGTTGGAAACCAATTGCTGTCAAACCCGCGTGGCTGTAAGAATCACTTGGGGAGCTCGTCAGAAATGCAGAACCACGGTTCCACCCTTCAGAGACCCTGACGCAGGAGGTCCGGGCTGAGACCTAGGGCTTTGTATTTTAAACGCGGTTCTACTTAAGCCGGCCCGGGAACCACAGTTTGAAAAGCGCTGCTCTAAACCCTAACCCTTGCTCAAGGGGGTACCAACGGACCAAGGTCGAAGCCAAGGTCAAAACTGACACCCTCCCTGTGCTGCGGGGCATGCAGGGCACCCCATTTCCCTTCCCAGGGGCTTCAGCCCACCTTTGTGTGGGTGGTGTGATAGACACTTGGTCCTCCAGCCCTGGGGACAGAAGGCCAGCTCCTGTCCCCTCCTCCCACTCCGGGCCGTGCCCCTGCCAGGGCGAATGCCCGAGCTAGTGCATGTGGCTGGAGAGAGGCTGCCAGTCACAGGCCCGTCACCAGCGCGGAGGGCGTGAGGCTCCCCTCCGGAGGGACACGCCGCAGGCAGCGGCATCACTCGGGACGGCCCGCCCACAGCGAGCCCAGGCTCCACAACCTTCCGTGACTGGCCAGCCGCTCTTGGCTCTATTTTTAGTTTGTCTCCAGTGACTGTGAAGAATCTGTGGCCCTCCTCTCCCCAGAGGCCCGGGCACATGTTCGTTAATACTTAACTGTCAGCAGAAAAACACTGGACCACTGGCTCCGTGTCCCCAGGGGCCCCTGTGTGGGTCCTTCTCTCTACAGCGCCCCCCCCCACTGGTCACCTGCTTTGTCACTGGCTCGAAAACAGTTCCAATGACCCACGAGTCACTGGCCGACAGTCATCGATTATTAGCACGTGTCTGAGATGCATGGATTTCAGCGCAAACAGGCAAGCCGCTTTCTCTTGGACGAAAAAGGAGAAAAGAGCAGGTTGGTTCCCAGCAATAGCTTCTCCAGCAGGGTCCTGGCAGAATGCCACAGGCTTCGGATGAGCTATTTTCCAAAGCCATCCCCTCCCTCTCATGATTGTCCCCGCTGTACATTAGCAAGGAAGGCTGAGGAGAGCTCAGGCAAGGTGCCAACGCAGCTCGCCAGGACTCTGCGGACACCGCCCTGACCTCGCCACCCCGAAGGCCCAGCGCGCCCCCGAGGAATCCGCGTTTGGTCTTTCCTCCACCTTCTCGGACCCCTGACACCACCCCAGGGGCGTGGACGGCGGGGGGGCGGGGGGGCGGGGGGGGGGGCGCTTTCCCAGAAAGCTGATCCAAACCATCTAAGAAACAGACCGAAATCAAG
The DNA here is from genome assembly GCA_028533065.1 of Trachops cirrhosus. Classification (NCBI taxonomy): domain Eukaryota; kingdom Metazoa; phylum Chordata; class Mammalia; order Chiroptera; family Phyllostomidae; genus Trachops; species Trachops cirrhosus. Next base: position 80,850,785 of record CM052549.1, read on the forward strand.
CAAAGGCTGCATCCTCCATCCAGCCAAGGACCATTCTCCCACCCATCGGATTCAACTTGTGCGTTGCATTAGTGCACCGTTCCAGCTCTCTGTCACCCGTGGTAGCCGGTGGGCCCCAGGGCATCCCTGAAATGAATTCTCCCGTGTTGGCGAGTCAGGCCGGCAGGAGCCGCTGGGAGGAGGCCGGCCGGTGAGATGGTGTAAGACAGCCAGGCCCTGGGTTGGGGGGTTTGCAAACAATGCCTCCCGACCCCTTAGGTCCCAGTTCTGATTACGCGTGGGGCTCGGGGGTGCAGACGGAAGCTGATCACGTCCAAAAGGGATTCGATCTGATTCAGAGAAGGGACCCCAGAGGTCCCGTCACTGTGGGTGCCGATGGATGTGACCAAGCGGCCCCACCCACAGGGCCGCCACAGTCACACTGTCCTGAGAATCCCAAACGTCCTTGGAAATGGCGTCCTCTGGGCCCAGGGACTGCCTGGAGCTGGGGGATGGGGAAGCGGATGCAATTCCCCTCCGACTCGCCGCAGTCAGCGGAAGTCCACCGTGGCGAAGATCGATGATCGAGCACATCGTTTTCCCCAAGAACGACGTTTCCTCATACCAGACATCTGGATGCCAGTCCGGTCTCCCCCGCCACCAGCCTGACCCCTTGGCTCACCCAGGCTTCCTCTAACACGGCACACCTCCCCTCTGTCTGTCCCCTCTTGTCACTACCATAGGTCAGCCCTCAGAGCCTGACCTCTGGTCTTGACCAGAGCGGCTGCCTCGGTTTCCCTGACACCGGCCCCTCTTCCCGTGACCCCACGTAGCGCGCTGCTAGCAGGCTAAGTCTCAGAAAGCGTAGCTTTCATCACCTTTAATTGCTTCTTAGTTTAGATTCCCCCCAAAGCAGACAGCAAGAGGACTCAGGTTCCTTCATTTATCCCCAGGGGTGGGGGTGGAGGGGGGAATGAGCCAGGAAGCCAGATGAGCCAGCACACTGATGGATGGACTACGGGGGCGGGGGTGGGATGGCTACCAGGCTGGCCCTGCGGGGACCCTCTGAGGCAGAACACACGTCACAACGGTCCACCTGCATCCCTCCCTGGCTGAGGGTTGCCCCTGATGGGGGCGCACTCCCGACCCCAGCACTCCCAGACCAGCCTGCGGCACTCAGGAGGACCCCTTTGAGACGGAGGCAGATGCGGACAGGGGCTGTGGCGTGGGGCTGTCGGGCAAGGCTGCAGTGACCTTCGTCCGGGTGGGCCGCCGCCACCCCGTCTGCGAGGATCTCAGCACCCGCGGGAGGAGGTCCTCTCTCCCTGGGCCCGCCTTCCCGGCCGGGCTGCAGGGCCGCCAGGTCAGCTGGGAGGTCGGCGAACAACGGGTCGCTTTTCAGTGCTAAGTTTATCCCAAGTGTCGTGCAGGGCATCCTTATAGTAAAAAGTTACTTGTTTGCTGTGGCTGCTGTAGCTCAGTGGATTGAGCACGGGATGTGAACCAAAGGGTCGCCAGTTCGATTCCCAGTCAGGGCACCTCCCTGGGCTGTGGGCCAGGTCCCCAGTTGGGTCCACATGAGAGGCAACCACACATTGGTGTTTCTCTCCCTTTCTTTCTCCCTCCCTTCCCCTCTCTAAAATAAATAAATAAAATTTTTAAAAAGTTATTTAAATTTTTTTAAAAAATAGTTATTTGCTGTGTATCTAAAATTCTCCTTTAGAATTAGGGAGGGATGGGTGGGTGGGCTGGAATGGGAATAAAGGATAGAAACTGTACTGAATAAACTAAAATTAAAACTTAAAAAAAAAGTCACTGATGATTACAAAGGAAGATTTTTAAATAGTTAATGACATGTGCAAAGACCTACATGACCTTAATTTTGTTTTCATTCGTCCCAGACTCTCATTACTTTTAAGAGTGCTAAAACAAAACAAAACAAAATAAAATATAAAATAAAATTCTACTTTAACCCGAGTACATTTAGCATCTTTATTTGCTGAATCTGGCAACCCCACTTCGAGGCCCTTCTTGGCTGGCCTCAACCCCTTTCTCATTACTCGGATTCTGAAACCCTTTCCTCCCCAAGAAGGGGATCCCCCTGGACCTGGAAGCAGCCGACCAAGCCCCCGAGGCTGGCGGGGTGGGGGGTGCTCGAGCGGGCTCCCTGTCAGGAGTAGGAGTAGCCCCCGGCTTCTCACACGGTCTCAGTCCCGCCCACCATCTCTGGATCTAATGTCTCTCTGTCCCCTTTTCCTTCCCTCCCCTCCGAAAGCAGGTACTGCCTGCACCTGTCACTTATGCCCTTGGGTCGCCTGCCAGCGTCTATCTTATTTTCCCAGTGAGATCGGGACTCTCACCTGGCCTCGCCGATCAAGACCCCCGGGCCCTGTGAGGGTGGAGACAGCAGCCCCGTTCGCCCCCAGAGCTCACCACCCCCCAGAGCCCTGGGCACGTGCAGGGAGATAACCGAGGAAGCAGCCCGGCGGGCAAGGACCGGGAGGATCATGCGGCCAAAGTCATTGCCAGCAGCAGGTGGTCAGAGTATCCGAACTACAAGCTGGCTTTTCCACATCCTCGGCCGGGCCTCTCGGCCCTTTCCCAGGTCTGGATTTCGTCCCGCATCACCAGCAGCCCCGCCAGCTCCCCACACGAGGCGCCCGCCACGCCGCACGCAGCCTCCCGGCAACATGGTCTGTGCCCTGGACAGTATCAGCTTCTCCCCTGTCTCTCTCTTTCACCAGGCGCTCTGATGTAGATGTAATAGCCACACATTCATACAACACTTGAAATTTGTAAGAGCTTCCCCATGAATTATTTTATTGAAACATCCCTGGGAAGTAGTGGGCAAAGAATGATTACCTCAGCTGACAAATGGGAGACACTGAGTGGGTGAAGTGGCCAACTTCAGTGACCACTGCTTTGGGGAGTTTTTGGGAGACATTTACAAATGTCTCACCTCAGCCATGTAAACAGGGATATTTCACTTTCAAATAGAATGCTGATTCAAAAGAGTACTTCTTTATGCATATTTTTGGGTCACCACACTAGTGGCCACACAACAGCCTGGGGTCCAGTCACCTGCTCCCCGAGTTTCCCCCTGACCAGGAGGACTGGTCACTGCACCCCAACTTTAAGCTGCTCCCCAAGTCCCCATCAGATGTCTGGGGTCGGCGCCTCTGGACCCTACCCTTCCTCACCCAAAGACAGGAGAGGGAGAGCGGTGTTCAGCAAACCCCACAGAAGAGTGCCTACCGGTTCACAGGGCCCAGGGGGTGGCCAGCCACCCCCCCAGCCCTGCCCTGTCGCTGTCAGGAAGGATGATGGGTGATCGATGATCCCTAATGAGGTAATGAGGTGTGGAAGCAGCTCACTACGCATTGCCCCCCTGCGCCCAAGACCGGTCACTCCCGGGAGAACAAAATCACCTTCTCCATGGAGCCCTCTGCTCTGTGTGTGACTGTGTGTGTGGGCATGCAAACATTTACTTGGTTGGTGGAGGACAGGGGTGTGACCCGGTTGGGGTTTTCCTCCGGGTGAAGTGCAGGGCTGAGCCCTGTCCCGTCACCGCATCCCCCACGGGGAGGCTGCGACAAGTGGCCGCGGGCTACCTGGGCAGGCAAGCCCGGGGGCGGGAGGGGGAGGACGCCCCCGCCGCCCGCCCCACCCGCCTTCCCTCCACCCGGACAAAGTCACGCCGCAGACCGATCGATGTACCCAAAGTCCGGGCTGTGCTGCCCGCGTGGCCGGGGCTGAAGTTCCCCACAACCCTGCCCGCGTTAGGGATCCCCGAGCCCCAACATGTTCGAAATGGCGCTGCGGGGCGGGGAGGGGGAGGGCGGGGGAAGCTGGCAAAGGGACCGGCTGCAGAGAAGCCCCCTGCCCCAGGTCCAGAGACGGCCTGAGGGAGATTGGGGAGGAAAGAGGTCCGTTTGAGGGAGCAGCTACCCAGCCACCCCCGCCCCCGCTGTCCCCACCCACCACCCCTCCCCTCCGTCCCCCGCGGCCGCGCGCGGCTCCACCTCCCCGGAGCGCCGTCCACACCGTCCTTTCCCAACAAAACAACACTACGCGCCGCCCCCCGCACCCGCACCGGCGGGACTACGCCCAGCCCGCCACCCGCGGGCCCTGCCCGGGAGCGCGCCGCGTGCCCTTCACCCCTTCCCCCCACTTCCACCGCCCCCCCCGCCCCCGCTCTCGCCGCAGACGGCCGCCGAGCCCCGGCTGCACGCGGGTGGGGAGAGAGACGGAGCCCGGGCTCGGCGGCCCAGCTCGGCCCCGCGTCTCCACCCTTCCCGCGAGCGGCCCGAAGTGACAGGAGGGGCGCGCACGGCGCGCGCGGGGCGGCCCGCGTTAACCGCTTCGGCGCCGGGTCGGCTGCCACGCGAGGGCGGGGACCCGGGGACCGCGGTGCGGGGACTCACCGGAATGTGCACTCGCAGCGACCGCCTCTTCTGGCTGGGGTTTTTCTTGCCGGGGCTGGAAACGTCCTTCTTCTTCTTGGTGTCCATGGCCGCGCTTCCCATAACTTTAACCAGAAGTTAATTCCGGGTGACCCGTTCCTGGAATACGGTCCTCCTTCCTGGCCCGGCCCCGTCCTCCGCCCGGGGCTGCGAGCTCGTCACTACTGTCCTTCCCCTGAAGACACCGCGTGGGGACTTGAGCGGGGAGGGAGGGTGGAGCAGGTACCTCGGGCCGCCGCCCGCCCCACGGGAGGGATGGCGGTCGGCGTGAGCGCCGAGCTCGTTTCCTCTTCCTCCTAGGGGCTCATCAGATGCCAAACCAAAGCCACAGGCTGTCCCGGTTCTGGTCTCCCTCCCGGTTACGCGTGGCACAGGTCTCCAGCTGGGTGGCAAAGTTTTCTTCCTTTTGCAAAGCGAAGCAACATTTTCCACCCACTCGGCTCCTCCCACAGATTCCCAGAGGTAACGTGAAAGGCAGGTGCAGTGAAACGCGGGGATCTGGAAAACAAGCCTCCTCGGTCCGTGCCCAAGTGGAGACTCCGGCGAGAGTGGGACAGTTTGTACGTGAATGTGACCCTCGGCCGCGGAATAAAGCAGCCGGGAGCCTGCAACCGGGGCGTCCTCCCAGCGCGAGGGAGGGAGGAGGGGAAGGAGGAGGCGCAAACGCGGGCTCGGCGCGTGGGGCTCGGGCTCGGCTGCGAGCACAAGTTGCAGCGCGGCTCGCGCGGCCCCGCGGGCAGAGGGGGCCGGGCGCCGTGTGTCCCACAGCCGCGCCGCGGTCCCGGGGTCGGCGAGGGGCCCGCGCGGACGCAGCGGGGAGCGCGGGACGGTGGGAGGCGGCGTGCACCCAACAGGAAGTGGGCGCCGCGCGGCTCTGCGTTGTCCCCGCACCCCGCGGTGTGCCCGGCGGGCGGGGGCTCCCTCCCCTGCGGCCACGGCGACGCGGGGCTCGCTCGCAGCTGCGGTCTGACCCGCGTCGCGTGGTCCCCGGCCTCTCTGTTTGGGCCCGAGCCCCTGAAACACGCCCATGCGGCCCGTCCTCCGCCGCCCCGGCCGCGGCGGGAGCGCAGGCGTGCGGTGGGATGCGCGTGGATCCGCACGTGCTGCGCGGGGCACCGCGGCCGGCGGGCGGAACGCGCGCGGGGTGCGGCGGGGGTCGCCGGGACTGCGGCTCTGCACGCCCGGATCCACCCCTCCCCGCCCTCCCGGTCGGGTTCGCTCGGAGTTGCGCAGTGGATCCGCCTAAGTGTCCGGGTGCCCTACCGCAACACGGCGCCCCGAGAAGCGCGGAGCTTTCTCAGACTGCGGCAGGAAATGGGTGAGGAGAGGCCTCCACGTGCCGCCGGATCTTAGAGCGCCGCCGCCTCGCCATTCTGCCGACCTTGCCGAGAGCCCGTGGGGGTTCTGGGTGGCGGTGTGGCCCCCCAGTAGGGCGCGACCTTGGCCCTGGCTGGAGGTAGGGTGAGTGCCGGATCAGGTGCTGAGGACCGTGGCCCCCCGAAGTCACTCGAGCGCCCTGAATGCTGACGTCAGCCCTGCTGCACCCCGTAATCAGTAATGCGGAGAGGCCGCCCAGCGAAAACGCGACACAGGTCGCTTTAGGAACACCAGAGGGACCGGTGAGAAGACGGTTGGAAAAGTGTCCTCAGAGGAGGAGGGTGCGCCTGCTTCAGGGGCACGCCTTAGGTGGCGCCCCCCACCCAGCTAGAAGCGCCCCCGTTTCGGTCATCTATCCCGCTTCCCTTTCCAACCCAGGTCCCCGCGTCTTGCGTGAAACCCCCAACAGTCTGGGTGCGGCGTCCTTGGTCCGCGGGAGCGGGGTTCCTGGGTTTGTCCAACTTCTCCTCCGCCCTGCTCTCCGGACCAGAACGCAGCCAGCCTGGGCAACCGCCGGGCGCTGGAGCAGGGCGCGTTCACAGGTCGCCTGCTCTGCGGGGGGGCGCCTCTGGGTTCAAAAGCCAGGTGGCGAGCCTAGCCCCAGAGCTGTGGAATTGCTTGCTTTGACCTTTTCCTGACTGGCTGCGTGGGGGAGACAGAGACTGCATGATTCCACAGACGCTGGAAACCCTGGTCAGGAGTGGAAAGGGGCTTGGCCTCTGGCCAGTGCCGGGGGCCCACCCTTCATCTCTCCAGATTGCTCCCCAGCTGTCACTCAAGTTTCATCTCTGCAGCTCCTGAGTTTAATTCGCCCGTGTGTGCAAATCACTCCACTTGATGAGAACTGGGTTTGGAAGGAAAGAGGGAGAGAGAGCGACGGTGCAGGCTGACGAGGAATTCAGGAAGAGCCGCTGTTGCTAGCCAGAGTCCAGCGGTGGTGGGGAGAGGGGGAGTGGGGTGTGGATGGAGAGGAAGCCTCTGTGTTATTTCCCCTACTCACCGCTTTGCCTGGGGCCTGTCGGTCCCTGTTGTTGATGGGCTGTGCCTGGCAATTGTTACAATATGTACTTTTGTCAGCTGACTTGTGTAAATATGCCCAATCATTCATTAATAAAATTAATTTGTTCTCTGAGTTTGTCAGGGTACAGATTTTAGTGCCTGGGAATCCTAAATCAAAACATTTTACCTAATTGCCTGCATTTGAAGAGCCTTTTTTTTTTTTTTTTGCAGAGGAGTGGAGGTGTTCCACATGTTAATATTTCTGAAATTTGGGTGTTTTTACAGATAGTGCCAGGAGAAGCTTACCAGGCAATTTTTTTTCTTTCTGAAAGAGATGAATACATTCATCACATATCTACCGATCTGTGGAGTTTTACAAGGGAGGGACGCAGTGATTGCCTGGATTTGGGGTTCCCTCTGGACCCCAGCTTTGCCTCCACCTTGCGGCCTACACAGTTTTCTTAGCCAGCAGCTGAGTGTAGAATGCCCCAACCTGCAAATTCTCAAGAATAACGCCAGGAAATGGACCCTGAACGAAGCAGCCACCTTTTCCATAAAGACAGCATCGCTGGTTTTGCTTTTTGCCCAGGCTCCGCTGTTTCTCGTCTCTCCATTGTTGCCGACCCTGTTTTTATGGAAAAAAAATCTCATTTGGGGAGTTATAGAGTAGAGTTTATATGTACATTTTTTCCCCAAGAATGAAGCAGAGGCTGTTAGTGGTCACTAGATAGCAAAGTGACCCCCTGCTCTTTCCAGTGCCCTGGCAGCGAGGACAGGGATAGACAACTGATTCCGGCCGAGGAGACAGGAGTAGACTGTGTTACTACGTCTGGGCTGCGCAGGAAAGGCTTGGTCCGTCTCCTCTATTTCCCTTTCCACCGCTGCCATGAACTTGGAGGTCCCGTGTGCCCAATGGCACAGGACGTGTGTTGGGTCCAGGGGTGTCAAACTCATGTTCACTGGGGCCACATCGGCCTCGTGGTTGCCTTCAAAGGGCCGAATGTAATTTAGGACTGTGTACATGTCACTGCTCCTGAACAGTTATCGAGAGCTCGGCGCTGCCGCCGGGCAGAAACAAGGTGCCCAGCTGGATAGAACAAGGTGGAGGGCCGGGTTCGGCCCGTGGGCCTCGTGTTTGCCACCTGTGGGTTAGGCCACTAAGGTTCTGGTCATTATTTATTACAGCCTAGACCTTGCCTAGAAGACATATTGCACTGAAATCGGGTTTATCTCGCTGACTGAGTCTGCAAGCACTTCCTTCGATTTCACACCCGGGGCAGACACCTCACTGGCCGCCCCCTGCTGCGGCTCTGTCCCCCTTGACAGAGGGTGACAAGTAGAGGTTGACCGGGACTGTGGGCCGCCGTGGGACTTGGTGCAGGCCACCTTGTTTCCCGGTCTGTAGGAGGGATGAGGTGGCCTACAGGAGATTTCCACGGTCCGTTTAACCGGGTGTGTGTCTTGTCCTGGTTATATTTTGCATGTATTTGTTAATTGTATTGCTCGAGTAATCCCTCCTATATCGGACTTTATAAAAATTCAGGAACTGAAAATGAAAAACACACAAGCAAAGAGAAGACCGCTGTTTGCTCCAGCAGAGGTGGGTTAGGGCGGTGCTTTTCAGGGATAGGTGTGTCCATTGGGGTGTCATTTGTCCCAGCTGACAACAGGGAGATGCCAGGCGTCACACTGGTTCATGTTCTCGATCCTGCCGAATTTCCATGAACACCTCCTAAGAGGACTACCAGTTTACAGAGCGGGAAACTGAGGCCTGGCTGTTGGAGAGTTCGTTGCAATCCATTTACCCTATTTTTTGGACGATAATTCATGCCCAGGTTTTAGAGGAGGAAAATAGGGAAAAAAATTTTGAAGCAAAAAATGTGGTAAAATATTTAATAACATAAATAACATACTATTTCACCGATGTAAATGTAAACAGAACTCAACAGCAGCATTAACAACCATTATTCCTCCCAAATTTGGGGGGTGGTGTCTTATAGTCCAAAAAATACGGTAACTTCTGTCTGCAGATCTTGGTTCACTGCACCCCCTGGCAAGCTATTTTAAAGCGTGCTCCCCGACCCTCTGCTGTGAAAGATTTGCCCACGGCTAACCATACTATTTAGGAAGCTCCTTCAGGGTGACCTTGGGCAGACTATTCTGCATCCTAGCTGCCTTGGTCTCTGCCTGGGACACAGAGCTGGTGGACAGCCGTGGTCCATGCAGCCGGGGGAAACCAGTGCCTCCAATCTGTGCAAAAAGCAGCTCCTGGCAAAGTGAAACAACAGAGCCTGGACTGAGGACTCTCAACGCTTGGATAACTCGCTGGGCCCGGAGCAAAGGGCGTGTCATCTAATCGCGAGAACCAGGCCAAGAGTCACATTCCCGTTTTTTATTTTCCACCAAGTTGGGCACAGATTGCGTAACCGCACGCAGCTCGTGCTCCCTGCTGCGCCCAGGGTCAGTAATGTCGCTCCAGATGGGGACCTGGAGGCTGGCGCTCGGGACCAGCGGGGAGGGCTGCTTGGGACAGCCCAGCTCCTGGTGATGCTTTCCTGGGTCCCTTTGGATTTCCCGGGGGGACTGTGCCGGCCACCTCCTGCCCCTGTGTTTCAGACTGTGCTTCGCCCATCACTCCTGTTAGCCATGTGGTGGCCCTGATGGTGGGATCCAAAAAGTGCTCTGGATTAAGGAAGAGGGGAGACTCTGTGGCGACCAGCTCCCGAGGGACGGACCTGCTGTGGACGTCCTTTCTCTAGAGGACAGCCTGGTGTCTCGAGCAGCTCTGTGCTCAACACACACTCAGCAGATCCACAGATGGACAGATTCAGCATGCGGGACGGGCGGGACCACAGGGCACCCTCTGCAGCGGGAAGGTGTCTGTTTACCACGTCAAAGAGGAGGCAGCCCCAGCACACGCCGGGGAGTTAGTAGTCAGGGAAACAGCATTCCTTGGGAGTGGTCTTTGGTTCAGGATTGACCGTGGGCTCCCCCCCACCCCCCACCCCGCCCCCGTGTGACCTTTGTCCTAGTGGTCTGGCATTACCGCCCCTGGCTGGGAGGGCTCCAGGCTCCCCAGGCTGCAGACTGGGTCCTCCACTCAGTTCTGAACTTTGACCCCGCTAATAGGCACACAGATTCGCCCTGGGAAATGGGAACACCACCATTGCCCGTGACGCAGGGTTTGTTTCTGACCTCCTGCTCCCCCATCTGTTTGGGAGATGATTAAATAATGAATGCCAGTTAATTGTAATAATTTCCCGAACAAATAAAGTTACCCCGGTAATGACACCGGCCCCCAAACTTACATAGAGCGGCACTCATCGGGACGGAGCTTGTGAGGGGAGAGGGGAGGTGTGCGAGTCTCTGGTCACCGGCACTGTGTTACCATCCGTCCACGTGACCTCGGCTCTCATGTCCAGACCTGGCCTCTGGAATGCCAGTTACGGCTTTTCAGCAAGACTCCAAGAAAACAAACAAACCAACCAACCATATTTAGGACTCTCTGGTTTCGGCAGCGCCCGGAGAGCAGGGCGCCAGGTGGCATGCTGGATCTCAGCTGGGTGCAGACGTACCTGCCGATGGCCGACTCTCCAAGAAAGCCGTGTCCCTCCCAGAAGGGCCCAGCCACACCCAGAGTTCAGTGCGTGCACGGCTTGCCAGCCTCCAACCCGTCCTTTCTTCCTGCCGTGGCACTTTGTGCTGTGACCACTGAACGCCACGCGGTAGGTACGCAGACAGCCCACGAGCCGCTCAGTTCCAGGACTCTGGACATGCAGGGAGGTTCTCAAGGACATGGTGGCTTTTGACATGTGGGTCAAAAGGTATTTTGTGAAATGTTCCTAAATATAACGCCCAAGAGTTGCGTGACTTCTTGGGGGAGAGAAACCTTCCAAGTAAAACTCCACCCACGGGCTTTGGCGGAAGGCCGTTTTAGATCCTCGGGAGACTCGCTCCCAATACGACACCGTGTGGAAGGCGTTCCTGCCCTGCTTTTCCTGACCCCACTCCCTGCAGCTTTGCCCCTGCAGGCGAAAAAATAAGGCCTCCGCGCACAGCTCATTGATCTTTGACCAGCCTGCGAATCTCCCCATCACACAAGGGATTCCCAGCATCTTATGGCGGCGAGTGTGGGGGTTTCTCAGGGCAACCGAAGGCGCCCGGCTGCGGTGCCAGGAGGAACGCTGCATCAGGCGCAGCTTCCGGAGAGCCTGCATTTCGATGGATTGTTGGTTCCAAGTCTCACATCTTTGCAGGTTTAAGGAACTGACGTCATCGGTTCCCCCAAGGGCTGACAGAGCCGGAGAGTCGTGTCATTTTAACCGCTCCCGGTAAGGGGTCTGTGCTCGGCGTGGCAGCAGGTTCCGCGCGGTCGGTCGTTTGCCTCTGCCCACGCGTGCGTCGCGCAGCGTCTCGCTAACCTAGGCAGGAGCGGTGAGAAGTGCCAACCGGGCGGCGGCCTTCGATGCCGCGTGGGTGGGACGGTCCTTCGTGTGCCAGAGGGAGGGGGTTGAAGCAGACACAGGCAGGGAGCATGGCGGGGTGGGGGTGGGGTCCTCGTGATGAGGAAGCGGTGCCTCCAGCTGGGGGAGGTTTGAGGAGCGAGCCAAGGTGTGAAAGCCTCGCGCAGGACCATCCCTGACCGTGCAAACGGGAGTGCTCCGCAGGCGCCATGCTGTCTGGCTTGGCGTTCCGCCCATAGGCCTTGTGGATCGTTTCTACCAGCGTGTGGCGAGCTGCTCTGCCGGGGGAAATGGCTGCGTGGGCTCCCCTTGCAGAAACGTGGCGTAACTTACGATGACTAGGATGTGTGCTTTGTCACATCTCCTCTCCTTCAGCTGTGCTCCCGACAGCTTCGAGGAAAAGCTGGCGGCTTCCCACGCCGGAATGCACACACACAGCGCATACGTCACCACGTGTTTTGCGGTGTTCGGAAGGACGCCCGCGTGCGGACGCAGGTGCCGTGGCAAAGACACAGGTGACTCCTCCTTCTCAGAGGTGACCGATTCCTGCCCCCGCCAGCAGGGCGCGCACAGACCTGTCTCTCCCCGCGCTCGGCAGCACCGTGCATCTTCATTGTGTAACTTCCTGACATGTGCCAACCAGGCAGGTGAGAACAGAGTCTCAGTGCACTCTTACTGTGCATTTTTTCTTGTTATGGCCGAGAATGAACACCTTTTTGTGCGTTTGCATTTCGTTTACAGTTGCCTTTCTGTGAATTAGCGATTTCTGCTGTGGGGTGGTGGGTCTCTTTCTAATCTACTTATAGGAGCTCTTTGTATAGAAAACCGGCCCCTTGTCAGCACTGAGGGTCACAAGCATGTCTTCCATCTGTTTGTCTTTTGACTTTTAAAAAAATGTATCTTGGCCTGGGCTGGTGTAGCTCAGTGGACTGAGTGCCAGCCTGCGAACTAAAGGGTTGCGGGTTCGATTCCCAGTGAGGGCACATGCCTGGGTTGCAGGCCAGGTCCCCAGTAGGGGGCGTGTGAGAGGCAATCACTCATCGACGTTTCTCTCCTTCTCTTTCTCCTTCCCTTCCCCTCTCTTTAAAAGTAAATAAATAAAATAATATAAAGTAAAAATGTATCTTGCCTTTTCTTCATGCAGGATTGTTCACTTTTTATAGAGTTTGTTTTATGAATTTATTTGTTGCAGCCCCTGGGTTTTTCCGTCGTATTTGGACAAGTGTGGCGGGAGGCACGAGGACCCTGCCCCCCCGGGGGGGGGATTCTGAGGCAGGTGGGGGTGAGGCCCCCCGGGGGAGGGTGCGGCTGTGCCCGGCTGCTCAGTCAGCCCCTTTCTTCCTTCCTGTCAGCCCCCAGAGCAGCGCACGCCGCAGTGGCCCAGCCAGTCCTGCTTGCTTTCCGGAATTCTTGGAGAAAACTGCGGAAAGTCTCCCATGTGCGGGGCCTGAGCCCTGCGGCCCTCTGCAGCCCGCCCGCCTGCGCTCAGAGGTGACAGCCTCCCCAGGGGGGAGTGAATTTCCTGGAAGTGCCGGCCGTTCGCAGCGCCTGGGGCGGCGAGGCCTTGGCAGAGAGGGAGCAGCCTGTCTCCCAGAGTGGCCCTCAAGCCTTTGCTTCGGAATGACCAGACCTGGGAGCCGCCTGGGCCCCTTCCTGGGCTCAGCCTGGGCATTTGGGGGAGGCTGCGTGCAGGTGTGAAGTCTGACACCCCCACCCCCTCTCCCTCTGCTCTGCTCCGACGAGGGACGCTCCCTCTGAGCCTTCCCCTGGGAAGTATTTTGGGAACCAGACACAAAACAGCGGCACGCTTGGCTCTGTCTTCCCTGCCAAGAGAATTGTGGGCGCCGTGCCTGCCTGTCACCCAGCAGAAGGTGCGTGGCTGTGGAGGATGGCCTTGGAGAACAGCCCGTCCCCCAGGGCTGCCAGGCAGGACAGCGTGGCTGTTTCCCACGGAGCCGGCACTCGGCCAGCGGCCCAGCTGTGTGGGCGGGAACAGCCTGCGTCCGCCCCTCCCAGTGTGTGGGAGGGGAAGGGAGGGGGGGAGGGATGCCAACACCCATCCCCTGTCCATTTTATGTATATAACATATGCACCAACCCTTTGCTCAAGAGAGATTATGTCGTCTGAGACGCAAATGTGAATCTGGGGTCATTGATTTTACAAGTCTTTCTAGAGTGGCTTTTAGATTATTGAATGACAGGGAAGGAGTGAGTGGCCTGCAAGCAGATGGCATGCTGCTTAAAAGCCAGGTGGACAGAGGGGTTTTTATTAAGGCAGAAGAGGAATCGCATGGGATTTTAGAAGGCGTGGTGGTGGGCTTTGGCCTGGGGACCCCAGAGGGAGAAGGGGATAGAGGGTTCTTTGGGGAAGAGGTCCGAGAAGGAGGACAGGAGACCCCAGCACGGAAAACTGGTGGCGTCTTGGACTGGCGCAGCCACAGCTGTGTCTGAAACCCCGGTAGAGAGGACTCCATTATGTCAGGCCCGGGGGCTGGGTGTGGCCGGCCAAGTTGGAGACTCGATCATTTGAAACATTAAAAAAAAAATATGTTAAGATCTCCAAAGAGAAATTCCTGTTTGGTTTTAAAAACCAAGAACAGGACCTGGCAGGGTAACTCAGTTGGTTAAGAGCATCATCCCCCTATGCCAGGGTTCCGGGTTCAATTCCCAGTCAGGGTACATATAAGAATCAACCAATGAGCCCTGGCTGGCGTAGCTCAATGGATTGAGCGCGGGCTGCGAACCAAAGCATCGCAGGTTCGATTCCCAGTCAGGGCACCTGCCTGGGTTGCGGGCCAGATCCCCAGTGGGGACCACATGAGAGGCAACCACACATTGATGTTTCTCTCTCTCTCCTTCTCCCTCCCTTCCCCTCTCTAAAAATAAATAAATAAAATCTTAAAAAAAAAAAAAGAATCAACCAATGAATGTATCAATAAGTGGAACGACAAATCAGTGTGTGTGTGTGTGCGTGCACGCACCTGCCCCCTCTCCCCTCCTCTCTCTCTCTCTCTAAAATCAATCAATAAATTTTTTTTAATAAAAAAAGAAACCAAGAACAATCGTCTTTCTCCTGAACTCCTGGTTTGTTTGTTCCTTGTGGGCCCTGGACATGTCCCTCATGTCTTGTTCACGGGTGGCCAGAACACAGCATCAAACATGTAACCCACCCATTAACTGCTTTATCTTCCTCTTTGGGGAACTTGCCTCCCCACTGGGAAGGGCTGCCCCTCTGAGTCAGTGCTCTGGTCCCCGCTCAGCCAATCATAACCACCTTCTCTCGGATGGCTTGGTCCTGGGTGGCCAATCAGAGCCCTTCCCTGGGATTCTGCCTGGAGAGGACTAGAGCCTTTCCCATCCCAAGCCCAAGCCTGAAGGCTGCCCCACTTGATGGACAGTAAGTGGCCTGAGAGATTGAGTCCAGCCCTCAGAGCGAAGTGGGGATGGGAGAAGCTGGAAGCTGTGGTCCCCACTGTCCCTGAGACCTGGCCTTCCTCTCCTCCTCCCTGTGACCCAGTGACATTTCCATCTTAAGAGAGAGTTAAGGGCAAGGACTCTCACAATGCAACAGTCCCAGCTAGTAAACTTCTCACTTTGAACTTGGACTTAACCTCGCTGTACTGCCCTGGCCGGTGTGTCTCAGTTGGTTGGAGCATCATCCCATACACTGAAAGGCAGCAGGTTCGACCATTGCTTCCGCCCCTCCTGTCTACTCTCCCTCCTCCCTCATGTCCACAGCACTTGCTTTTGCCAAATTCGCTTACTCATAATTCACTAAATGCACTGGAGTGGACACCATACAGGTCAAGGAATGGGGCAGCATGGAATGTTCTGGAAATGGCAGCAAGTTCAGTTTGGACCGGACCACGTGGAGACACAAGGATGGGGAGGAAAGACTCTGGGCCCTGCAGACACTGGGCTGACCCAGCTCGCCCACTCACTGCTGATGTTCTGGACAAGTTCCTCGAGCATCTGACCCTGATTCCCTCACCTGTGGACAGACAGTGATTCCGCCATGCAAACCTGGGCGGAGACATAAGGGAGGTCGGGGCACACAGCGTCCAGCGCAGAAGTAAGACAACAGCTGCTCCAAGCACGGTGCAGGTGAGGAGAGGGGAGGGCAGTCCTTCCTCGTGGGCTCGGGCCGGCGGGTGGCCAGCAGTCGGGGGAGATTTAAGCTGGGGAAGAGTGGGTGCTCTTGTTAATCCCATTTTACAGATGACAAAACTAAGGCACAGAGAGGCTGAGTCGCTTGCTTGAAGCCACACAGTGAGTAGGCGGAGCTGGACTTAAACCCAAGCTCTCCCTAGAGTAGCTATCCTTCCTCCAGCTAAACAGAGAGGAAGCGGAAAGGCCTGCAGGGCTCAGGTGAGGTTCGGGCCTTCCAGAGAAAAACGTGGACTTGGCTTCGCCTCCACCAGAGTGTGGGGCAGCCACTGGGAAGGAAGCATTTAAGTGACCGGCGTATTCATCAACGCATTCTGTTTAACAAGAACAGCCCTGGCTGGTGTGGCTCAGTGGATTGAGTGCCGGCCTGCACTTAAAAATACCCCGGGACTCAAAACACCCACAGCAAAGCAGTAATCGAATGTTATTTCCTGGACATAATAAAAAATACCCAACCAAGTCATTGGAACAAGAGGGGTGTTCTCATTAAGTTCCGACTGGACCAGGAATTACGAATATTGAAGAGGAGACGTGAACTGGCTTGAGGACCTTAAGCGCTTACCTGGAAAACAAATCAAAATTGACTGAAAAACTAGTCAAGCCATTCCATAAAGTGGCTGGAAAATAAATACTCAGAACTTAGTGCTTTTCTTATGCAATAACAACAGCCAGCTGGAAAAGGCGAGGGAAGAAACGTGTGATTTACAAAATCAATGTGTGGCCGTCTGTCAAGAGAGTGACAAAACGCCGGTGGGAGTCTGGAAGGAAACTGGGGCGCACGGAGGATGAGTTTTGGGGGAGGGACCTTTCACGGAGTAAAACCGCCATTCCTTCCCAAAGTACTGTGTTACGTGAACCGAATCAAATCCTATCACCCACACCATCCCCACCCCTCAGCACAGGATCTTTAGAAATTGGAATGCAAGTACCACATGATCTCAGCATATGGGGACTCCAGTGAACAAACTGAACTAACGAGTGAAATAGAGACAGACCCAGGGACAGACAGCAGCTGACAGCTCTTGGGGGGGGGACGGGGGAGGGGGGAGCAAGAAGATAAAAAGAGAAAGAACTCGTAGACCAGGACAACAGCGTGGTGATTGGGGGGGAGTGGGCGTGGTCAGTGGGGTAGGTGGATGTGGAAGAGGGTGTAGGGGGGATAAATAGTAACAGAAAAATACAATGAAAAAATCCCCCTGCAATGTGTACTTCTGAAGTTCCTCCAGAAGAAGAAAAACAGGAGAAAAGTCATGAATGCTGTAGGTGGGGGGGACATGCAATGAGAGGAGACTTTCTTAGCAGATTCTACATCTTACACAGTGTAATGATTCCAAAAGGCGTAGCAGCGGTGGGACAAGAGGAAACATGCAGGACAGGGGGCCCCAAATGACCACGTAATGCCGATGGCTGCGACATTTACGTCTGGATGGTTGGACTGATACAATTATGTGGTTCACACTGGCTGCTCTCATCGTTGCATCCACAGGGCGGCGCTGCTTCCCCACTTCCCTCCAGGCTGGGCCAAGGGCTCACTGATGGAAAGAACAGGACCCGTCTGGCCCCCAGGAAATGCAATAGGGATCCCTATGGGAATTCGCTCTTCTCGACCATTGAAATTGATCTGCACAAAACACCCCTGGACAGGCCTCGCCAGCTCTGCGTGGGCAGCGTCACCACCTCCTAGAAGGGTGTGCAATCGGGTAAGCCTGCACCGGCCGCGGGAAGAACCTGTGTTTGAGGACCCAGAACACCCGGGGTAGGGGGATGGGGGCGGGGCGGTTGGGGAGCAGGGCTGTGCCCTCCTGTGCTCACCTGTCGCCCTGGATTCCAAAGACAGGCTCCCGAGGTGTTCTCAGGCCAAACACTACAGCAGGTAGTCACGCAAGCCTGCCAAAAGGCAACATTGTCAGCAACAATTTGACATACGCACTCCCCAGACTTGCCTCTAAGTTTCAGATTGCTCCAGGGGCGCCTGCTACCGAGGCTTTGAGTGAGGAGCTGCTGGGAGTGTCCGACCTTTCCGCGTCTCCGGGCCACACAGTAAATACACACTAGCGAAAACTGATGAGCACAGAAAGGTCTTAAGTAAATTTACGGTTTTGTGTTGGGCCGCATTCATGGCCCTCCTGGGCCTCAGGCAGCCCACAGGCCGCGGGCTGGACACCCCTGCGAGGTCACTGCGGAGTCCCTTGCTGGCGTGAGACTGCTGGTCTCCATGTTTAGCACTTTCAAATGACAACACCGGGTCCCTTTCTCTGTCAACAATCCCTGAATATCAACCCTCGGGACCTGGATCTGCCGCAAAACCGTAGGGCTCTTGACCTTGAAAAGCCCACTGATAGGTGATGTGGGGGTGAATGCCTGAGAATCTGTTAAAAAAAAAAAATTTTAATCGGTTCTCTCTAGAGGAATGGGGAGCGGATAGCTTTTTTACAATAAGTCTTTGTCCAGTTTTTAAGTACTTTCAATGATTTCACTTTTTCACAGGTTTGATTATTAAAGCTTTATTTGTGTATAATTATGGTAAAAACAAAAACCAAATAAACACCCCACAGAGCCTTGTTTTGCTTCTCTGGCCTCCCATCTCCCCGCTTCTGGTCGCCTTCCGGTGGCTGTCACCAAGAACCAGCAGAGCCTGGCTCTTTGCTCCATGGCCCTGACCCGCCTCCTTGCCTGACGGTGCTATGGGGCCCCCAGGGTGAAGACAGAGCCTCGCCGGTTTTGCTTTTTCTACCTGGGGTGTTCGGGCAGAGGGGGAAGTCTGGACGTGCGACGGTCCCTGTTCAGCCAGGGTGCTCGGCGAGGAGACTATGTTTCAACTTTAAAGGAGTGAAAATGGGGGCGGGACCTGACCCTTCCAAGAATTCCGACACCTACCGGAGTAGGGCATTAGCTGCCTCGCAGGTGAGGGTGCTGCATGGTGGCTTCTGAAGCTGAGTCCTTCCCCGAGCTCCCGCAAGTTCCCACCGCCGGCAAGTACAGCCCGTGGGCTTCCCTTGTTCCTCAGATGCTATTCTCATCCTTGTCTTTTGCTAAGCGGTAACTTTGTAGACAATGGGACCTTGATATTTTTCTGCTGTTAATTTTTATATGAAGTTAGTTTCCTTGAGCTTTTGTAAGATGGCTTGGTTCTAACAGCCCCCCCCCCCGCCTTTTTTTTTGTTAAACATAGAGATCCTTCTGTTGTTTTCGTGTAGCAGTTGCTTCGTGACGCCACCTTGGATCAGATATCTGGTCGTGCTGTTTTCTCCGCTTCTGCAATCCCTTTCCTCCTCGCTTCTGATTTTACTCCGAGCCACTTCTCCTTGGGGGTGGGGTGTCCAGGAAGGGAATTCATCAAGTGGGGGTGACCCAGTCCTCTGAGGTGTGACTGCGGGACCCTCATGTCCCCCAGTTTTACCCACTGTCCACAGATCGGTCCACGGGGCCCTCCCTGTCGGGCACCTGTCACTTCCCCGTGTTCTCCCGCCCAGACGCCGAGACCTCGCAAGTCTGATGGTTTTAGAGCTTTGTCTCACCGGCTGGTTTTTCGGCGTTTGTGGAGATGCCGTCACACCTGGTAACCTGGTCGGTGCGGCTTTGCTTTTTTCTACCTAGTTGCTGTGTGTCTTCACTGGGGGGTTTGGAAAGAGTCACAGACCGTGCTGCCACCACCAAGGCACGTCTCCCAGGAATTCCCTGCTCTCATTTCTTTTTTTAATAACCTGAGAAAACCTAATTCTGAGAAGCTTCACCAATGTAAGTCACCCAGCTAGAGTGAATGGGGAAGCCAGCATTTGGACCGGGGTCTAATTTTAGAGCCCTTATTTTGTTTTGTCCACTACATTTTGTTTTTAAAAACTGCTCTGGCCCTGGCTGGTGTGGCTCCGTGGACTGACGAACCACAAGGTTCGATTCCCAGTCAGGACACATGATTGGGTTGCCAGCCAACTCCCCAGTAGGGGGCGCGGGAGAGGCAGCCACACACTGATGTTTCTCTCCCTTTATTTCTCCCTCCCTTCCTCTCTCTCTAAAAATGAATAAAATCTTTTTTAAAAATAAAACTAAAAACTAGAAACTGTTCTTGCTATTCCCAGCTTTAAAACTTAGCTTGGTTCCTGATCACCAAAACCAACCTGTGCACAGACCTCTGGCACTCGGGACCCCCTGCCTGTCCAGCCGCGTTCCCTCTGCTCCCTGAAGCACGCCCCTGTTCTGCCCCAAAGCCGCCTGCAGTCCCTCCCGGACTCTCCACTGCTCTTTCACCCGCCTTCCCCAGCTCGTCAAAGTCCCAATCATGTTCCCCTCCAATCAGTTACTAGTCACTCCAGTAAATTTGAGATGTGTATTCACGATTGGGGGCGGGGTATCACTTTCCTCTACTTCTCTCTGGTTCCTGGGGCTGCTGTAACACTGTATCACGAACTGAGTAACTTAGAACAACAGAAAGTTACTGTCTCCTAGCGGTGAAGCCCAGAAGTCCCCAGTCAGCAGTCGGCAGGGCTCCGCTCCCTCTGGAACCCTGAGGGCGTCACTCCCTCCTCTGGTCCTCCCAGACTCGGGTGCTGTGCCAGCGTCGGGCGCTCCTTGGCCCCGGGACGCATCACCCCATTCCTCCGCCTTCACACGACGTTATCCCTGCGCGCCTCTGCCTTCCCATGGCTGTTCTCTCGGAAGGACGCCGGTGGTGTTGGACCGGGGCCGCCCTACTCCAAACCCCATCCAAACTAAGTAGGTCTTTAAGGACCCTGCTTCCAAATAAGGTCACCTTCTGAGAGGCTGGGAGTTAGGACTCTGACATATCTTACAGGGGGACATGACCCACAACCCTCTCCTTCCCCCTCTTCCTTTCTCCATCCACGTGGGCAAACTGTCTTTTTACTTTTTTCTTCAGGGAAGGAAGGGGACAAGAAAAGGAGAGCCAGAAACCCTTTGGCTTTGTGCTTTCTGGAAACCTAAAGACAACCAGGAAGGCTTCCCCACAGGATTGAAAACTGCATTTCCCTCAGCAGCATGGTGGGCCAAGGGGGGGCAGTGAGGTCCCACAAAGGGAGGGCTGCCTGGGGTTTGGAGACCACCAGCATCGCCATCACCCAGTGCCCTGGTCCTGATCGGAGCCAGGAAGCCCCCAGGAGCGCTGCGTCTGAAGGCCATGCCCACCAGCCAGGGAGCGTGTCTTACCCTTTTTTTTTTTTATCGCTGTGCCCTCAGACCAAGTACATGGAGGCCAGTATGTTAGCAGTAAAAGCAGGAATCCGAAGTCAGAATACAGGGGTGCATGCCCTCACCCCACCAGGCAAACGAGGCAACTAACTTAACCATCCAGGCCTCCGCGTCCTCCTCTACACCCCGGAGACAAGAGGCATCAGAACCGCTTCCTGTGACGAGGAAACGGGGCGGGGCTCCCGACCGGCCGGGCACCAGAAGGCTCTCCTAAACCGCAGCCACCTGTCCCCTCTGCGTCCTCTCCACGCCTCAGTTCCCAGCCTGTGACGTGGTGGTGCCACCAAGTGTCGCTGGAAGATTTGAACGGGAGCAGTGTGTGTGAAAACCATCTGTGAATTATGAAGTCCCGTCAAACGCCAGCTGCCGCTGTCCTCAGAGCTGCTCAGTTAATTGTGGCCCCCGGCGCACACTCCCCGGGGCAGTGCAGGGACACTCGACGAGGCTGGAGGCGTTCTTCGTCTGTCGGTGACCGTCCCACACACATCCCCAGTGGGGGCATTTCCTCTTAAACCCGTGTGTCTGCTCAGCCCCCCTTCACCGAGTCTCCCGCTGTGACAACGGGCATCATTTAATGTCCTTTATCAGACTGGCCAGGCCGACGGCTTTGCCACTCACCCGCCTTGAATGTGTGGGGCCGAGCAGCCCGCTGGGACAGCGACCGGTGACTGGTGACCGCAGCCACGGCGGGGCCCACACTCAGCACAGGCACTGGAGCAGCCGACGCTGGGTCTTGCTAATCTATCCCTCTGGCCTTTCCGGACCCATCTGAATCCGGAAAACTCCAGCCCGTCTCCCAGGGCCCCCACCCACAGGCAGCTCCCCGACTGCACCCCATCTGTTGTCCTACCTAGTATGACGCATGTCCCCCTTCCACTGTAGTGTCCCAGTCCTCCAGGGCTCCCTCCACGCAGGCGCCTGGGCCAAGGCCGCAGCTCCCACGCAAGGCAGGGAGGGCAGCCACGGGCCACGCCCGGCTGCCCTCGGTTCTCGTGGGCGGGGCTGGTTTGCAGCATCAGCCAGGTCGTGGTGGCGATGGCGTGGCGGTCATATATCCAGAATCTGCTCTGTGCCAGTCAGCGGAAGGCGCACCTGCCCATCAAGCAGCCAGGCAGGCCCGAGAACTCACCCTCCGTGGAAGGAATGCCCTGGCAGCCTACGTGCGACATCACGGACTCTAGGCTGCACCCCGATTTTAGAGCTGTTCAGAAGGTGTGTCTTAGAATCCGTGAGATCCTGTCTCTTTGTAAGGAGCTACACCCTGACTGGGGAGGGAACAAGTGTTTGCACACACAGACACACACACGGTCACACTCACACACTCACAGTGAGGCGGTGCCTGCCCGACTGCCAAAGGAGCGCGGACAGCCAGGTGTTTTAAGAGCTGAGGCTGGAAGAGGCTGTGGCTGGCCAGTCTGGAAGCTCAGGCCGGACCAGGCGTGGAGGAGGGCCTGGGAGAGGAGAGGTGTTCACACGGGTGGGGGGGAGCGGTGCGCACAGGTAGGGCGGGGCCTGGGGAGGAGAAGCAGGAAGTGATGGAGTAGAAAAGGCAGTCTTATCCCCAGCCCGAGGTCCTCCCCCAGCAGCTTGGATTTTGTTCCCCAGAGGCAGCTGCAAGGGGTACGGGGGTGGGGGCGGGGGTGTGGGGCAGGGTGGGGGCACCCTGGGCGGCACTTCGGGGAAGGTTAACCTGGAGGGAGCAGACAGAATCTACGGAGGGGACCTGTGTAAGAGGTCAGGACGCACAGCGGACAGCGTAATGGCCACGAGATATGAGAGCAAGCAACAGAGGGACACTTGGACAAGCAAATGAATCAACAAGCAGAACGTGAGCAGGAGGGGAACGAGTCAGGGCCACACCCCAGGACCTGGGTGTGCGCAGCTGAAGAGGCCTTGCCAGAGGAAGGGACGCAGGTCACCCCCGAGGTCCCGTTTGCCGCACAAGCCTTCGTGATCCACACACAGGAACTCCTTGCACTCACCGGCTGATGAGGTGCCCAGGGCCCTGCAGGCGGAAGTCCCTTCAGAGTGGCCATAGTTTTCTAGGAAGTGGCTTTAGCCCAGTGACTGACACCTTTGCGGAGACCATATTGGGGACTGAAAGCGCACCCCGTTATCAGAAGTATCTGAGGTACATCTCAAAGTCTCAGTTGATGTTGCGGCCTCTCTGTGTAGTAAGAAGCAAGGGCGGGGTTTTGTCGGGGCTTCAAGAAACAAAATGACCTTTGTAAAAATCATGCGCTTGTATAACCCAAGGCTGCCCGATACAATGTTTGTATCTGCGTGTGTGTATCTGCTCTGGACCTGGCTACCTTCGGTGAAACAGAACAGAGCTCGGTGCAACTGGTGTAACCTCTGCTCCCTGCAAATCCCAGGCAGCGGCTCGGGGACGTGGTTGCTCAGGGGGGTGGGTTTTTGCTCAGGGCTTCTGTGCCCGCCCCTAACACACAGCGCGGGCTGCGCTGGGTGCCTGGTGGGACAGAGCACCCCCCGACAGGCAGGGAGGCCCCGACTGCGGACAGTCCAGGGTTTTCTCGTGTTGGTTCAGGAGGGAGCACTTATCGACGTCCAGGGAAAACACCGTTTGGGTAGAGCTTTGTTCTTCGAGTGGAACTGTGTGTTCAAAGAGCAAGTCTGGCTCCAGAGCATCTGTTCAGAGTGGTTTTGTCCCTCCCTGAACAAATAAATGATTGAGAACCTTCTAACAGAGCCAGACCTCGGTCTAGGGGGTCCGGGTGAGGGACAGTGGTCCAGGAGAGGGACAGTGGCCCTATTTCTTTGTGGCCAGGATGTCCACCCACCGGGACTGGCCAGGCTTTCTGCCGTCCTCACTGGGCATTCCAGGAAAGGCCAGCTGGCCTTCTGTCCCCACTGCAGCCCGATCGGTTGCAGGTCACTCAGAACAAACACGGGGGCTGGGCCAACCTTGCGATTAGTGACGGTTCTCTGAGAAGTGAGGAGTCACGAGTTGAGCAGGTGGCCCAAAGGTGACTCTTGTAGGAAACTGGACAAACACCTGAGAGCAACAAGAGTGACCCCCAATCCCACAAACAAGCGGGCGCCCACAACTCGGGTCATCTGAGGACTGACCCACGGCGGGCGTGTCCGAGGGCACGTGCAGACAGGAAGCAGGGAACAGGGTAAGCCCTGACAACAGCAAGGTCCCCATTCCCCCCAGACCCGAGGACATACAGAGTGGGTGTGGGGGAGCGCAAAGATGGCAAATGGGCAGGACCGGCAGTGACGACCCCCAGCCCGACTCGGGTGCCTGCGTTCAGGGGACTATGAGCCTTAGACTGGCTCCCCCTCTCTCTGGGAGGGCCCACTGAGGGGAGAGCACGATCCCCCCCCCACCCCTGCCGCAGGCCACAGTGCTGTGCAGTTTCTACCTCTCTGCCAGGACGACCCGCCGACCTAGTTTAGAACCATCGAGGGCCCTTCCGCCCCGAACAGTGGGGTCCCGACACTCGTGCAGTTTCTCCCCTGCAGCATTCATTTCTCTCCTTATTTTTTAAAATTGTGGTAAATCATACATAATGCGAAATGTACCATTTTAAGCGGACAGTTCAGCAGCACTGAGTATGCTCACACGGCACAGCCATCACCACCGCCCTCTCCAGAACTTTGTCATCTCCCCAGAGTGAAACGCTGGTCCCGCTGAACACCCCCTCCCTCCTCCCCCAGCCCCCATGACTGCCCCGCTGTGCTCCGCCTCCACGAAGCTGATAGCTCTGGGTACCTCGTGTGAGTGGAATCACGCAGGACTTGCCTTTTTCTGTGGGGTTCTCTCCTGCAGTGCCTCCTCCAGGTCAGTCCACGTCATGGCCTGCGATAGGATCCCCTTCCTTTCAGAGGCTGAATAATATTCCATGCACGAACGGGCTGCGTTTTGCTTATCCATTCATCTGTGGATGGACACCTCGATACAGTGTTACTTTAATGCATGTTTATGTTTGAGTGCCAAAGATGTAGCAGGCACAGCGTTTGCTACTGGAGAGGAGATCGCTAGTGAGGTAGACTCGGGGGAGGAGCCCCGTCTTTCCGCAGGCGGCGGGGCACTCAACAGCAATGACCAAAAAGTAGTGGCAGTTTCTGTCCGGTTCAGGAAGCCACCCATGAAGAAACTTTTCTTGATTGATGTGTCCTCCACAATTTTTAATAAAACCTTTGGCGCCTGATTTGAAAATGACTGGAAGTAGCAGAAGTATTCGTGGAAAAGCTTGCAAATCACTGCGCACAGTTTGAATCGTTGAGGGGGCGCTCGGATGGCAGATTCAAGTGCCGGCCGTAACACGGCCTTGCCCTTCGCTGGTTGGATTGTTTCTGGCGGCAGTGGTGGCAGTGGCCAGCTCAGAATGTCTCAGCAGGAGTTTCTGGGTCTCTGTGCTGCCCTCGGGGAGCAGCCCCGGCTCCCGGCCACAGGCCCCGGAAGACGCTGTGCGTGTCCCCGCGTCCGCCCGCATTCTCTTGGTCCCTCTTCCTCCTGCAGCCACGTCCTCCGGACCTCACCAACATCTTACTAAGTGGCATCTTTTAAACCCTGCTCAGTTTAACACCGCATCCTGTGATGTGTCTTCTTCACCACGAGTAGCCGTGCTGGAGATTCAAAAGCGCCCCGCCTTTGGCGGTGAGCAGACACGAGCCTGGGACCACCCCTGGTTCCGGGGGGCGCTCAGCCAAGTTCGCCTTCCTGCACTTGACTGCATCTGCTGCTCACCTGCTCTAGGTCTCCCCCTGGTGGGCCACCTGTGAAGTAGCGCGCACTGGTTTTCTCGGACAGATCCAACGACCAGGTGTAGGTAATCGGTGTCTGTGAATCCGATGAGTTGAATAGCAACTGTCATTGTTTTTGTTAGGAAATATTACAAATGTATAAAAAAGCATAGAGAGGATAATATAAAAGCGACCGCCCGGTCACACCCCAGCTTTATCAAATCTTACCATTTGGCCCTGTATTTACTTTGGATCTTTTGATGAATTCAATGTGCGAATTCCCTTTCTGCACCCGCCCCCTCCCCAAGGTAACCATTTCTGTGAATTTGTATTTATTACTCCCGTACGTGTTTTTATGGTGCCCTACCTATGTGGGTACCAATACAACCCACGCCACTATTTTGCCTTTTTCAGACTTGGTGAAGATGCTGGGTGCATACTTTGACCCCCTGCTTTTCTCCCTCAGTGTTGTACCGTAGAAGTTTATCCTGGGGCCTCCCATTCCTTTGTCTTTCCTTCCTGTATCTTATTGCTCGGACAAAAGCCACAGTATATGTGCCGTTTCTCTTATTCCGGGATGTTCAGGAGGTTTTGAACTTTCTCACAATGAACAACACCATCCCAGACACTCTTCCACCGGCGGGTTCTGGGGGAATTTCCTCAGGGCTGGGTCTTTATGTCCGGGTCCTTCAGCTTCTCTGGGATTGCCAGACGGCTCGCAAAAGGCCTGGACTCCTTGACGTGCCCCGTCACCCGGAGGTCCGTATGTCCTTCTTCCCATCTGCCCTCCTGTGAGCGGCCAGGGGAAGAAGCACGTGTGACCGTCTTCACACGAATTCTCTCCTTTAACAGTGACAACAACCTAACGAGGCTGGCGTGCGTGTGCCGCTTTATAAAGGTCGATGGGGAGACACCTTCGGCGGAAGCCTGTCAGCCAGGTTGCTGAGGGCTAAGGAAAGAAGGAAGAAAGGCCACGCCAGTCAATGAGGAAATTATGGCAGTCATCCTTCATACAGAAGAGTTCTTTTTATCATTAATGTGCAAACAAAGAAAAACAATAAGGAAAACGGGGCCAGAGGGGAGTAAACCACCCCCCGCCCCAGAAATGAGAGGCATCTAGATGCCTAAGGAAAAAAATATGTCACTGTTAGAAAAATAGTATTGGAAAAACTTACTGTTCAAATCACGAATTCGCTTCCTTCCAGTTACTAGGAGTCAGTGATCATTTTAGGACAGTTGCGGGAACCTAGCCCTGCTTCGCCCTCTACTTGGAAGAGGGGCGTGAGTATTGTGCGGCGGGCGGAGGGTGGAGAAGAGCCCAGAAACCAGAGAAGGCAGCGCCCGCATCTCCCCGTGAACAAAGGGAAAAGAGCAAGGGGAGTAGGAAGGAACCGTGCTCTGCGGCCGCTCTCTGCTCAGCAGCTCCTCGGTCCCGGGCCCGCCCCGAAGGAGCTCCTTTGAGTTCTGTGCTCCCTGGGAAGGTCTGGTCTGTGTTTACGTTCCACTGAGTCCTTCGGGGCGTGTGGCTCAGCATGTTTTCTAATGAAACTTCCCCTCTTGTCTTTTAGTAAGAGAGGGAGTTAGGTCATCCCAAACCCGACAGAGCCTGGCTGGAAGGAAAGGAGAAAAATGCTGGGGTGTTTAGTTGCTTTTGTTTGTACTGAGACAAGAAACCCGTGTAGGCTGTGTATTGGAGTCGTAAAGGATTGCTTCACTTGAAAAGACGACACCCAAAAATAGAGCAGGCGAAGCGAGCCAGAAGCGCGAGCAGCGACTTACCCCGGACAGGAAGCGCACAGGAAGCCAGGAGTGTGGGGTACGGAAGTGAAACCGCTCTCTAAAAAGCACACCAAGGACATCGCGGAGGAGGGGGAGGTTTTCGTAGCGTGAGTCAAAAGATGCACATCCCCTTAGGCGCCGTCCCCCCGTTTTTAATGGCAAAATACGCACAACGTAAAATTTATCATTTTAACCATTCTGAGTGTCCAGTTCAGGGCGTCAAATCCGTTCACGATGTTGTTCCTCTCCAAAACTCTTGTCATCTTGCCCTGGCTGGTGTGGCTCAGTGGATGGAGCGCCGGCCTGAGAACCAAAGGGTCCCCAGTTCAATTCCCAGTCAGAGCACATGCCAGGTCCCCACTAGGGGGCGCACGAGAGGCAACCACACATTGCTGTTTCTCTCCCTCTCTTTCTCCCTCCCTCCCCTTCTCTCTAAAAAGAAATACATAAAATCTTTATTAAAAAAAACTCTTGTCATCTTGTAGAACTGAGCAGTAGCTCCCTGTTCTCCCCTCCCATCCCCCGCCCCCCACAACCTCCGTTCTACTTTCTGTCTCTGTGATTTTGACTACTCGAAATAGCTCCCACACATGAAATCACACCCTATTTGTCTTTTTGTGCCTGGCTCATTTCCCTTAGCATCACGTCCTCGAGACTCATCCATGTGGAGCATGGGTCAGAATGTCCTTCCTTTTCAGGGCTGCGTGATATTCCATTGTGTGTAGGAGGCACCGTGGTTTGTTCACGCGCTCATCTGCCCACGAACACTGGGGTTACTTCTGCGTGAAGCCGCTGCGAATGCGCTGCCTGGAAAGGTTGCTCCTCGGCACGTGAGCCCAGCTACCGACCTCTTGAAGCCTCCCAAGAGACTATTTCTCATCGAATCAGTGATACTTTGAACAACCAGCCTAGAGCTTCCCTAATTCTTATCTTTAGAGCATCTTTGTCCGACAGATGTACTGGACATTCCCAGAACCAAAGTTTTTTGATTTGTTTGTTTGTTTTATCAGCTGAAGACAAAACTAACTGCTCGCTCAAGAGGCCACCGATCAGCACCTACTAACAGCAAGTTCGTGTTACTTTTCCAGGGGAAGTGGCCTCCTGTGGCCAGATCTACTCGTGGAATTTGAACCACTGTCCTTACCAGTGTCCTTTTCCCTGTCGAAGACGCGAGCCACTGCAGGGTTCGGGACCAGGGACCCTTTCTCCATGTCTGCAGCGGAGCCCAGGTCCCAGTACACAGAGTCTAGAGCTACTTCAACTAGCAGGTCCCTAGAAATGAAAAACATCTCCCCCTCCCCACAAATATTCCCATTTTACCATAGCTCACATGTTCCTTTGTCTTGCGCTGAGTGTTATAACCTTGTGTCAAACAGGCAAAACACGGGCTTAGAATAGAAGCCGTCAGCATATGGTCTATCGAATAAGGTGGTCCTCCTTGGATATTAGCCGGGGCCTTATTTTAAGCATCGCTTTTTCCCCTGAGGAGACACAGGGCCAGAAAGAAGGTTTTCCTGGCTCTCAGCTGGAAGTGTGGCCCGTCTTCACAGAAGGTAACTTTGTTATCTTCTGTGCCTTCCCCAGCAGAGACTGAAGCTGCAGGCCGCTCTGTGTCTCCTTGTAATTGTTTACTGAGCATTGACTACAATGAAACGTGCCTACTAATTTGAGAGAGAACACGCTTTGGGTCTGCCTCCTAATGTCCTTTCAGCCGCAGGGCAAGTTCCAGAAGTTTCCAGGGAATTGACCCCCACCGTTGCAGGGGCACCTTGCTCGCTCCCCTACTTCCCTGCCCTCCCTGCGCCCCCGTGAGTTCTGTCTTCCTGCCCCTGCTCTCCTCCCTGCAGCTCCTGCAGCTGCCAGCCCTGTGCTGGGACTTTGTTTTAAGCCTTTTGCTTGTTATGCAGTTCCCTCTCCCCTTAGAAATCCATTCCAACAACTGCGCCCTGACTCCCGGTCCAGTGGTCTAACCTGGACACCCCACTGTAGCCACTCAATTCGCCTTCCATCTGGCATCTCCCCCTACCTCCTCGCCTGGGGGCTCTCTCTCCCGGGGAACCCTTAAACAGCTCCTGGGCGCATCCATGTCTTGTATGTCCTTTTGTCCAAAAATCGTGCCTGCTCACTTTTTTCTCCTTAAATTTTTTTGGGGGCACATGACATACGTACAGGGAAATGCACAAACCTTCTGGGAACAGCCCAGGAAAGTCTGTCTCTGACTCTCAGGAGGACTTGGCCCAGAGCAGGGAAATGCAGACCATTCTGAAAGGCTCACTCTTGGGTGTCTCGGCAATAAGCCCCCCGTCCCCCACCCCAGGGTAACCCCTGCTCTGACTACTGTCGCTCTAGATCAATCTTTGCGTCTTCTTGAGCGGTACAGAAATAGAACTGCAGCCCCGGCTGGTGTGGCTCAGTGGATTGTGCGCTGGCCTGTGAACCAAAGGGTCACCAGTTCAATTCCCAGTCAGGGCACATGCCTGGGTTGCTGGCAAGGTCCCCAGTAGGGGGCGTGTGAGAGGCAACCAATGAACATATCTGCTACACATGGATGTTTCTCTCCCTCTCTTTCTCCCCCCCTTCACCCCTCTAAAAGTAAATAAATAGAATCTTTTTAAAAAAAGAACTCTAAATTCCTGTGTCTTCTAGTGCTCAATATTATGTCTGTGACATTCTTTGTGCTGTTGGGTGCGGCTGTGGTTCAGTCGTGTGTTGCTGCCGTGCGTTCCAGTATAGGAACGGCCACAATGTATCCATTCTGCGATTAGTGACATTTGAGTCGTTTCCAGTTGAGGGCTATTAGGAATAAAAGCTTTCGTTTTAGTATTCATCCTATTATAAAGGGAGCAAGAAGGACCTGCCCTTCAAGCCTTTGACACAGACTCAGAGCGAAGCCTGGGGGCCGCTCCTGCCTGCCACGTCTGGGCGGAGGCGTGTCAGAAGGGACCTGCCCACTGCCTCTCACATACTGGGAAGCAGAGGACGGATGGCAGGCAAAACTCTGAGTCAGGCCCCGCCCCCTGGGCCAGGGGCCAGCCGGATCTGCTCAGACCTGCAAAGAAAGAAAGTTCACAAGCATTTGGCCAAATGCATCGGCTAACATCTAAAGGCTGAGTAATGGAGAGGAAAAAATTACAAAGCAGCCAAATAACCCTTCGGTT
This sequence comes from Trachops cirrhosus, assembly GCA_028533065.1. Lineage (NCBI taxonomy): Eukaryota > Metazoa > Chordata > Mammalia > Chiroptera > Phyllostomidae > Trachops > Trachops cirrhosus. Next base: position 80,881,084 of record CM052549.1, read on the forward strand.
CATCGTTAAGTCAATTGCAGTGTAGTGAAACCTTTTTTTGCTTTTTTCTTAATCCTCACCGAAGGATATATTGATTGATTTTAGGGCGGGGTGGGGGGTAGGGAGAGAAACACAGAGGGAAAAGAGAGAGAAACATCAGTGTGAGGCAGGAACATCGATTGGTTGCCTCCCATATGCGCCCTGACTGGGGATCGAACCTGCAGCCTCGGTATGTGCCCTGACCAGGAATCAAGCCCGAAACCTTTGAGATGATGCTCCAAACAACGGAGCCCCCCAGCCAGGGCTTATTCTTCTTCTTAAGTTTGTTTCAAAACAGCCTAGCCTAGAGAAGGCTAGGATTTCAATTTTCCCAGGATGAGGCTTTTTCCATTTCCTCAGTGGAGGTGGGGCGTGGGGGTGAGGATTCTAAGACTTTCTGGAAGAACCCTTTGAACTCTGGAAATACTGGATTCCACCTGCTGATCAGAGCTTCCAGGCAGGGGCCTGTGGGGGCTGGGACACCCTGTGTGACGTCACGGGGCTTTGTGAGGCAGGCTTTGTTCTGAGCTCTGCCGTGGGGGCAAGACTCCGTTCGAACCCTGGCACCATAGCGTCCGCCCTTCAGAAAGTAATCCCATCTTCCAGATCACTCCGCGCACATCCCTGCCTAGTTGCGTCTATGAAACTTAGAAAAGACACCGGATACAAAGTAGCCAGAGTGCCTGTCTCAGTGGCAGGTGGGTGCGCTCGGAGAGCTGGGAGCGGGAACGGAGACTGACGGGGGGAGGTTTCTCCACCTGGGATCATCGGAAGCCGCGCCCCAAACCGCTGAATCTCCAATGAGATGCTGGCTCTGGGGGTTAGGGTTAAGATCTAATTTTTTTTTCAAAGGTGTTATCCCCACCCTAGAGGCAGACCGGGCATCACAATGAATTTAGTTCTTGAAAATCAGGGCCAATTTTCATTATGCTTCTTAAGATTTATACCAAGTAAAGGTGTTATTTACTCAAACAAAAATTAAGTAGAAAAAGAGCCCTTTGTGGTATCAGAAAGTTGTAGGGCTTGTTTGGAGATCTGTATTAAGATTGCCCTGGGCACGAGAGGGAGAGGTTACAAAAATTGATGGTCCTGTTCTCCCGGCCCTTAAGGCTCACACTTTTAAACCCAACTCGAAGGCCGTATCCAGACCTAGCTTAGGGTTAGGTTTCTCGGCCGCTGCGTGGTGATTGACACTCAGGGCTTTTTGAGTGCATTCACCATTCTGTTGGCTGTACCTACAAATCATCACTGAAATGCGTCTTACAAATTCTGTATTTTTCTAGCACGTGGAGTCAACATATTTTAGAGAAGGAATAATTGCACATGCTTTCCTTCTGAGGACACAGAGTTGGAGAGCCGGTTACAGACCTCCTGGGCTTCGGTGTGGTGGGAGAGGCTGCTCGCGTGTTCTGGGAGTGTGGGGGGTGGCGTGGGGGTGGGGGGACGGCGTATTCCAGACAACTGCGGGAACTCTGCTTTAACAACTCATGACATAAAGAAGCATATGCCAGTGCCACGAGAACATTGGGGAGGTATATTTTTATAGGTGCTGACATCTAAAGAGAATTTTCCCCAAATTTTCTTAGTGTACTGGGACCCCTCTAGAGAATATACGTGTCTTTTGTTTCCATAGTAACCCTCGTGTATGAATTCGGGTGTACATTTTTTATATGAAACTCAGTTGGCCCCTCTCACCCGCATCCTCTTTGAATGAGTTTCCCATCACTTTGGGTTTTGGAGAAAGTTAAAGCGAAGTTTCTCAGAGTTTAAGACATTTCGTAGGAAGGAACAGCAGCAATTGAAGTGGAAACAGCTCGTTCTGTTTCCGGTTCTCGTCCACCCATGCCCCCCAGTTAGAAGTTCTCATCTTCTCCCACCCACTTGATGCTCTTCCCTCGCAGAAGCAAACATCGCCTTTTCAGAGTGTTATCCATCCCGTCAGCGAGGCTTGCCCTGTCCTGGAGGATGCTCCTCGGTTACCAAACCCACCCTCGACCTAGAGAGGGCGGGACTCGGCCGGGCAGGGCCCCCTGCACTGGGCCCCCGGCGCTGCCTGGCTCCTGGGGAACACTCACTGTCCGGGCCGGGCTGTGTCCTAACTTGACCCTCATTATTGCGTTTGCATCGGGTGGCCTGCGGGTTGTGAGCCCGAGGGAGAAGGGCACGTGTTTCCTTGCAAAACAGAGGCCTCTCCGAGGTCCTCCAGCAGAAGGGGAGAGCTGGCCTCGCCCAGGGGCGAGGGGGTCGGTTCTGCAGGCCCAGAGGGTCCCCCTGGGTCTAGGGTTCCAGACGCCCCCTATGCCGACGTCCCCACCCTGGGTCTCCGAGTCTCCCCCTCCCCAGGTTGAGAGGTCAGCCTTCCTGGAGGCTCTGCTGCTCGGCCCCTGTCACCGAGCCTGGCCTGACTCTCAGCCTTCTCTGCCCTTGGGTGGCAGGAGGTGAGCCCCTTCTCGTGCCGCTCAGGAGGCCCCCTGGCTGAGGTTCTGCCTTCGGGATGACGAGCCGCCCCAGCCTTTCACCGCCTTCCTCAGACGGCACCCACGGCGCCAGCAACCGCCGTCCGGCGCCAGGGCAGGCCCCATCCCCGCACTCTGCCCCCACCTCTCGGGACGAGCCTTTCCACCAGCGGTCCCCCCAGGTCACGGCCAGTGACATTACAGGGCATGCCAGGGGCTGTCAGAACACTCTCTTTCCATCGGCCGTGGGACCCTCGGAGCCGCCCCCAAATCCCATTTTGGGGCAGCAGCACGGTCCACCTCAGTGTCCCATCACCCCACGCTCGGAGTGGGACTTCCCCTGTCCGTCCCAGTCATTGTCACACGCCCAGTGGCCTCTGTCCTCCAGACCAGTGCCGCAGTCGCGCCCAGGGATGGCCCCTCTCCCCCACCTCCCCCAGGAGGGCCTTCAGCTTTACTGTTGTCCCCAGCTGAGTGAGGAGGGACAGAAGACAGATGTCGATCCTGCAGAAAGGAAGCCTCTCAAGTCCTTTTTCTTCTTCTGATAGATTGCTAAATATTTCCAGCCTACAGGAAATAGGAAAATATTGCGATGCTGTGTTCCCACCATCAGGCTTTGTCAAACGCCCTTGTTTGGCCACATCTGCTTCAGAGCTTTAAAAACAAACAGCGTCAGGAGCTCACCCCGGCCGGGTGGGTCAGCAGGTTGGAGTGTTGCCCCCCGTGCACCGAAAGGTTGCAGGTTCGATTCCTGGTCAGGGCACATACCTAGGTTTCGGGTTTGACCCCCGGTTGGGGTGCGTACGAGAGGCGATCAATCTCTTCCACATCGATGTCTCTCTCTCACCCTCAAATTAATAAACATATGCTCAGGTAAAGAATTTTAAAACACTTTTTAAGCATCAGGAGCTCTTACTTTCCTCCCCCCCCCACCCCACATCCTCCCCGGAAGAAGCCATTGCCACCCTAAACTTGTGTCCACTTGCCTGCACTGTCCCCCCCACATCACTGGCTGCGTACGGCGTCACCGCAAACAATGGCACAGGTGTCGTGTTTTCCAAATGTTACAGGTGGCGTCACACCCCATCTGTTTTGGGGCAACACCGTTTTCTGAGACTTTACAATATTAATACAGGGAGCTGCAGCTGGCTCGTTTCCGGCTGGGATGGCACGGCCTCCCTTTCTGCGGGCTTCCGTCGAGGGAGGCCTCAAGCCGTGTCCAGTTTCTATGCGCACGTGACCTCCGTCAACACGCTTGACCACGTCTCGGGAGGGTCTCCTCGGGCCCTTCCCCTAGGGACCTGTACCGTGTGCGTAAAGTCACCGTAACGACAGGCCGTCCCATAGGGGCGGGCCATCGTTTCCACTGCCCCTGCTTTTTCCAGCGTGTGATATTGTAGGTTTTATGCTTTTAACAGGCGCGTTGGTGTTAGATCAGATTTTAAAAAGGGAGACCTAGCCCTGGCTGGTGTGGCTTAGTGGATTAAGCGCGGGCCTGTGAACCAAGAGATCACGGTTCGATTCCCAGTCAGGGCACATGCCTGGGTTGCAGGCCAGTTCCCGGCAGGGAATGCACAGGAAGCAACCATACATTGATATTTCTCTCCCTCTCTCCTTCCCTTCCCCTCTGAAGATAAATAAATAAAATCTTTTAAAAAAAAGATTCAGATTAAAAAAAAAAAAAGGGAGACCTAAACGATCACCCCAAGTTGAACCCAGCAGGCCTAAGGGAAGAGGAGACACAGTTTCCGTTCGCTCCATGCTCAGGAGACTGCGCCCTGCTGACAGCCGAACTGTGTACATTTCGTGAGCGTGACGCATAATGTGATGTTATGTCATCTTATGACTATCAGTTTTAAGAGTGGTTTGGATAATAGGAAAAAAGTACATTTTAATCTTATCAAAGCATGTGATGAACGCTGATAGCAGAATGATTATTTATTTATTTATTTAAAGGGTGTTTAATGTATTTATTTATTTTTAGAGAGAGAGGGGAAGGGAGGAAGAAAGAGGGGAGTGAAACATCAATGCGTGGTTGCCTCTCGAGCGCCCCCTAGTGGGGACCTGGCCCACAACCCAGGCCTGTGCCCCACTGGGAATCAAACCGGTGATGCCTTGGTTCGAAGGCCCGCGTTCAGTCCCCTGAGCCACACCAGCCAGGGCACAGAATGGTTTTTAAAACTCTGAAAGTTGAATTTAAGCCAAGCAAAGGACCCTACAAACCCTTGCGATATCTAATAGAGCTTCTCTCAAATCCTTCCGATTTAGGAAATTGAAGACTGGACTCCCCAAAATGCTGGGTTCACGATGAGAAATGTCATAGTTCAGTTTTTGCTCTGCGGGTCCTTGATATTTGGGATGTGGATGGCGCTGCTCTGTGTGTATCTGTACCACGACCATGTGAGCGACGGGCGGGCGGAAAACCAGCCGCCTGCATCGATTTGGTCCATAGAGAAAAAATTGCAGCCACCGATTATCCATGGCCCAGGGCAGGTGCCAGGACACCCTGTACAAGCGGAAAGACCCAAGGATGAAACTAAAGAACAGAGTCCCGTTTTAAAATCAGGTAAGGGTTTTGATGTTCTCTGTTAGCTATTTTTTTAAAAGATTTTATTTTTAAATAGAGGGGAAGGGAGGGAGAAAGAGAAACACTGATGGGAGAGAGAAACAGATTGACTGTCTCTGGTTCAAGTCCTGACGGGGAACCAAACTCACAGCCCAGGCAGCTGACCTGACCGGGAATGGAACTGGTGACCTTGTGCTTTGTGGGGAATGACGTCGAAACTGAGTCACACCAGTCAGGGCTCTTTCAGCCATTTTTAGGGGAAAATAGGCCATAGATGTAACACTTACAGGGGGAAGAGAATGTTTTTTTCATATCAATTCACTGTTTAAATTATGAAATATTTTATACCTACAAAAAATGAAACAGGTATGCATGCATTTAACCACCTAAATTTAGCAGGTTTTTTTCTTTAACAAACATTTTTATTGTAGGAAAATACACATAACATGAAGTTGAGCATTGTAACCATTCCTAAATGCACCACTGAGTGGAGTAAAGGCACTCAC
>CM052549.1:80887129-80962173 GCA_028533065.1 Trachops cirrhosus
TATCTGCCTCATGGGGTTTGAATAATTACTGGACTCTTTATTTTCAGATGATTTGAAAGGACAGCTAGATGAATTTGTCCACACACAGCTCCCTGGAAAAATTAAAGTGATAAGAAACACAAAGCGTGAGGGGTTAATTCGAGGAAGGATGATTGGAGCGGCCCACGCAACAGGTATAGCTCCCCCTGGTGGTGTCACACGGTGGTGCTCGGCGAGGGGGGCCGTCCCTGGCGTGGGTGCTGAGTCTGCAGAGGTTGGGGGAAGTGGTCCTTTGGGGACATTGCCCGCAGGGGAGCTGGCACTTGTTCAGTTTGGAAATGGCCTTTGCTGAACTCCAGCCCTCCTCCCCCAAGCGCAGACTCCACGGTGAGTCCCAGAGTCCACACCGGTCTGTTTTCTTAAAGGCCCTCACCAGTAACAATTGCCCCTAAAGTACGTTCCCCCTTGTTCACCTAGATCAGCAGAAAAGCCCAAACCCAAATGCAACTGAAGTTTTGTAATTTTTTAAATACATAATTTAAAATATATATACCCAAACTGTTGGATCTGAATTAAGCCAACAATTCTCAAAGTGCAAAGGCACACCTGGTGACGCGCCTCGTTTTCGTTGGGTGGATAGACGTGATATTGAAACTGACTCAGAGCCCTGACCGGTGCGGCTCAGTGGGCTGGGCGTCGTCCCACAAACCGAAAGGTCGCCAGTTCGATTCCCGGTCAGGGCGCATGCGTGGGTTGCGGCCTGGTGTCCAGCTGGGGCGCGTGTGAGAGGCAACTGATTGTAGTTTCTCTCCCTCCCTTCACCTCTCTCAAAAATAAAATCTTTTAGAAAATTGACTTATATAACTATAAAGTATTTTCTTTAGATTTTTCCTCTTAATCCTCCCGAGTCCATCAAGGAGAAAGTCCCTATGGTGTCACCATATCTTTGAAAGCTTTCCCGCTTACATTTATCTCTGTCCTTTCGAAAAAGCAGAGCAGGTGTCAAATTCACAGTCTTATGCTGAAAGCGTCTGGTTAGTCACTAGTTACGTTGTATTGATTCCGCCATGTGTGTTCTTGTGCTTAACTCTGTGTAAGATTGGTGATCCTGATTGTCGTTTATGATCGTGATGAAAAATTTCCTTTTAAAATGAACTTAAGTTGAATGAGCCTTTTGAACATTAGGTGCCGTATTATGCCGTGCACGGTGGGCTCCCGGCGTGACGCACGCTCACGCTTTCGTGCGCGCTGTCCCCCGTCTGCCTCCTCAGGGGAAGTCCTGGTGTTCCTGGACAGCCACTGCGAGGTGAACGTGATGTGGCTGCAGCCCCTGCTGGCCGCCATCCGGGAGGACCGGCGGACCGTCGTGTGCCCGGTGATCGACATCATCAGCGCGGACACGCTGGCCTACAGCTCGTCCCCCGTGGTGCGGGGGGGCTTCAACTGGGGGCTGCACTTCAAGTGGGACCTCGTCCCCCCTTCTGAGCTCAGCGGGCCCGGAGGAGCCACTGCACCCATAAAGTAAGGTTTCTCCCGTGCGTTGACTCACCAGCGCTACTTCACAGGGGAAACAGCATTTTAAAGATAATTCCTCCTCTGCAAGAAGCACAAGTGTTGGCTTAATTTATTCATTAAAATTGAGTGCTCACTGAATTCTGTGCCGTCTGCCAAGTCCTAAGGAAAGATTAACGAGCAAGAAATTGCCCTTGCTCTCAAGGGTTCACGGCTTAGTGAGTTCAAAAGGCAGGCGGAGTCAGCAGCACGTTGCCTGGGGGCGCCTGTGGCCCGTGGCGGTCGCTGTCCTCGTGCCTGGCCGGCGGGGGTGGGGCTGCGGGGGACACGTGACGCGCCCGCTTTCCTGCAGCCGGGGTTCTGGGCGGTCCGAGTGCGGCTGCGGAGTCAGCGTCTGCGCCCCGCCCCCGCGCTCTGACGCCGCAGGTCGGCCCTGCGTGCCGTCTCTCCTTTCCCGTGTTTGTCTCCTGCGTTTCTCACGTCGCTTTCAGAGGCTTGTGGTTCTGGTTTTAAAGTTCTCGGACCCACTCTGCTTAAACGTCTCTATTGTGAAAATAGCACACGTGAAGAGTGCACGTGTGCACACAACTGAGTAGACGGTTGTGACGCGGGCGCCCGTGCAGCCAGTGCCGCGGCCGACCTGGCGATGGGTCCCTGGGGCCCCCGGGGTCCCCGTTGTCCCGCCGTCGCGCGGGCGTCTCTGAGCAGTGCTTTCGTTTCCGCCGGAGATCGGGCTTCATGCAGATGAAGCCGCGGGGCTCCCGGTTTGGTTTGTGTTGACTCGGCGTTGCCTTGGAAACCCATCCGGGTTGCAGGCGTAGCTACCTTGCTGCGTGGTCAGTGCCGCACCGTGCTCTGTTCCAGTAGTTACCGTGTCACAGCTTATTCCCCGCTGCTCCTGGCGGGCCAGTTGCGTGTGTGTTTTTTTACAGTACAAGCAGTGCTGCTCCCAGCATCCTTACTCACGGCCTCTGGTTCACAGGGGGCCTGCTGGTCGCAGGGCATGGCCCTCCTCACCTGTGGCAGCAGGTAACGTCTTCCGAATACCTCTGGTGGGACTAGGGGCTGTTGGCGCGTCTGCTGGCCTCTGGGTGACCGCCCGCTTCCTGTCCCCTGGACCAGGCTCTGCTCTCGGGAGGCCCCGGGACCCTGGTGTCGGGGGTGGTTGCCTCCTGCGCTCTGAGGGCTGCGAGTGAAGCACGCCCGGCCTCGGCTGTCCTCGCCTCGCCGGCCTGCAGCCCTTCTCGTCCCTCGCCGCCCGCCCCGGCTCTGCGGCTGGGAGGCAGGGCTGTGCTGGGCCCGCGGCTGCACCTCCGGTCCTTGCTGCCTCCGCCGGCCGCGCGCCCTTTCTCAGGGACTGCCGCGTGAGGCCAGTGAGGAGCGTGGTTTTCTTTTGCCAGTGGAAGCAGCAGCACCCAGACCGTTGCGTGTGTTCTTACTGTCAGTTCTAGTGCAGCTGCCCGTTTTTACCCATTCCGCCATGGTCGTGGGGCTTCTTCATCGTCTCATTGTAGTGCTTCTGATCACAAACACGTGTTGAGCAACAAGCCAAACAGAAGAACTTGGGGTGGAAAGCGGCCGGGTCTCCCCTCTGTGCTCCCGTTCTCAGCGCCCAGCCCTGTTTGTTTCTGCTCTTCCGCGTCTCGCCGCCTTCACTGTGGACGGCGCGCACGCTGGTCCTCCTTCCACGTCACCCCGACCACGGCCCCTCCCGGGGTCGGGAAGGGTGACTCCCTCCGTCACGCCCTGCGCTCCGGCTGGCGTGCCGTGTGCGTGTTTGCGGTGGCTGCACTGGCTCCCGGGGTGCTCGGCGGGAGCTGCTGCTGGTCCTGCCGCCTCCCGACAGCACGTGACACCCCCTCTGCGCAGTGAGGACGGGAGCCCCCCTACCCTCCTTCTGCTCCCCTTTTCCTCCCCGCTTCGAGCTGTTCCCCTTTACAGCTAACTGCGGAGTTGGATGTTTAGATATGTTTAAGTTTTCAGCCTTTTCCGTTTTCTAATATGTGTATTTAAGAGGATACATTATTTTTATCGTATTTTAAAATGTTTTCATTGTAATGGCTTCTCTCTAATTGAGAGGCTGTTTAGCAGTGCATTTCCCATTTTCCAAACATCAGGAGATTTTGTAGCGGTTATTTATCCCTCGTTTAAGTGAATGGGGTCTGCTTTACCGTCTGGCAGCGCTGCTCTTTGTAAATACTCCTTGTAGGCCTGGAAAACGTGTCTCCTACAGTTGTCGAAGGTGGGATTCTGCCGCAGTTCGGTCAGGTTTACTGTGTTATCCAACGGTCCATATTTTTAATTAATCTTTAGTTCCCACGCTGTCAGATACTGAAAGTGGCACACGGTTTCCCGCGACGTGTTTCTCCTCGGCGTTCGTTACGTGTTCTAACAGATGCACGGATTACTAACCCTTCTGGTGAATGAAACCCCTTAGCGTTGCGAGTTCCCTTTCATTCTGTGCTTCGCACGCTGGAACTTCGCTTCATAGCCTGACGCTCACGTGGCCGTGCCGTCTGCTGGGGCCAGCAGCGCCCGCGTCCCTGTCCTTCCCCTCCGCTGTCGGTCCTTCTGTGGTCTTAGGCGTGTCCCCGTCAGCAGCTGCCTCGTGTACTGTTATTTCAGTGGTCACCCTGTGGATGGCAGCTCGCGTCCTCGACTTACCGAAGTGTGACCTAAACTGGTGCTTCCTCCGGACAGTGCAAGGGGCTCAGCGTGTTCCCAGCCCCGCTGCCCCTCGTTACGTTGTTGAAACGTGTGTGTGTGAGTGTGAGAGAGAGAACGTCCACGGTGCCCTACGAGACCTGTAACCACGATTCGCTTAGGGTCCCCCACGTTTCTCCTGTCGTGTTCCTCTGTTTTCTCTGCTCCCACAGACTAGCATCTGGGGTTACGTTCATTCTGCCTGGAGCGCACGTTTCAGTATTTCTTTTGGTCGGACCTTCCGGCGATTACTCCTCTTTCCAAAATGTCTTCGTTCCACCCTCGTTTGAAGAATAACTTCACTCGCCATCCAGTTCTGGATTGGCAGATAACGTCCTGTCAGGACTTTGAAGGCTTTATTCGAGAACCTTCTGGAGAGAATTCAGCGACGGTCTTGTTTTGGTTTCCTTGGAAGGTGGTCTCTCATCGGCCCAAACCCCTCCCATTTTCAGACGTGCAGACGCTCGGTTTTTGTGGTGCTGCCCACTCACCCGCCGACACCTGGTCTCCCGTGCCTGAGCGCGCCGACCAGCGGCGGTAGAGCCTCGGCCCGAGGCGGCGGCCCCGCTGTCTGACACCCGCCCGCGCGTCACCGCAGACGGCTCGTCTCTCCTGTTTCCCTTTCCCGGGGCTCAGCTTCCCGGTGGCTTGGTCATTCGTTTGCTTGGTTTTCGTTTCATCCCAGACACTGTGTATGGAAAACTACAGAAATACAGTCATGCCTCGGGCGATGTCTTCCTGCACACAGAATCTGGCTTCCCTTGGGGCAGGCGGCCTGGGCGTCAGCTTCCGGCCCCCCGAATCCAGGGTCCGGAGGGGACGTGCCTGGGAGCTCGGCTCGGCCCTGCAGGAGGCCAGTCCACTGCTCGCTCGCTCACTAACGAGGTTTCTCAGTCTTGACAGTTGGACCTTTTGGGCCTGATGAGTTCTTAATTTAGCAGCATCCCTGGTCTCAACCCATCAATGCTCCAGGCCCCCTACCCAGACAGCTAAGAAATGTCTCCAGAAGGAAGACACTTGCTTGCCTAGCGCCAGAGTCACTCTGCTTAGGAGCCTCTGGCCTCACACACCTTTGAGTCGAATTCAAAGCGGCCGGGTTGTCTGGCCTCGCTCTGGGGCCCTGGAGTCCAGTTTTCACCCCAGCGGCTCCGAGACTGCCGGGCGGAGTTCCGTAATCCAGGGCAGGTGGGTTTCTGTCAACGGCGGTTACAGTGAAGGCAAGCGCTGTGGCATCAGGAAAGCAGCCCTCGTCACCCACTGTCTGGCCTATCACCAGTGACCTGGAAAGTGGGGTCGTGCGGGCCAGCTCAGTCCCTGGCACCAGATACAGTGTTTTATAATGGGTAACCTGGTTTTCATCAGTGATGTTCCAAAGCTGCACTGAACTTTTTAAAACAAGAAGCAAGTTGCCCGTATAGAACTAATACCCTGCACCTGCTTTCCCAGGTCACCCACAATGGCCGGAGGGCTGTTCGCCATGAACAGGGAGTACTTCGATGAGCTCGGGCGGTACGACAGCGGCATGGACATCTGGGGGGGAGAGAACCTGGAGATATCGTTTCGGGTGATTTTACATTTTTTACGTGCTTAGTCATTTGAGTGTACGTCCGTGATCCCGTATTTTCTGTGCATTCTCTTTGATTGTTAAGAAATTGTCCTCAATGAATGCTACTTGGCCACAATCGGTGATATGGACAACGTCCATTCGAAATGTCAGAAGCACAGAAGAAGCCGTGTACTTGTTTTATAAGAATCCAGAGGCGATGGTTGTGGTGAATGGTTTGGCCTAAGACAATGCGCATATAATGTCGCTTTGTCCTTGCTGGACACGGTTGGGACCAGATCTCCCCGAGTGCCCGAGACCTGCGGGCGCACACCTGTTTCCCTAGAAACCACTCCCAGCTCCCCACCCCACCTGCAGAAGTGGCCCAGGTCACATGACAAACAGAGCGTCGCCCCGCGCACTGCTTGCTTAGTGAATGCTGCGCGCGCGCACGAGCACCTCCACGCGGAGGGAGAGGAGAGGGGAGGGATGACACGGGTCCCCCACCCCTCCCCCTCCCGGGCAGGAGAGCGGGTGCACACTGCGGCAGCGCAAAGGTGTCGGTGCATGCGCCCTGTAGTAGTTTTGCAAATGTGCTGACCACAGTGTTCTTAAAAGGTAGACTTTTCTCACACGGTCTTTAGAATCTTAAAGCTAAAAGGAATAATAGATACTAGCTCAATCTTGGTGTAAAAAATGAAGTAATTGAGTCCCACAAAAATTAAAGTAACTGTATAAGGCAACTCAGTAAAAAGTAAAATTTAGACCAGATCTAAGATCTCTTGAATCTTGACCCAGTTATTATTCATATTTTAAAAAAGCATTTTATGAAAAAGCTCCTGTAAAACTGGTATTACAGAGCCCGTTAGTAAGCATTCGTTGTCCCTAAAGATCCTAGTCCCTAAAGATCACACTTTGTGATATGTTCGAACAGTGCGTGGTAAAAGCACAACTTCAGACACACGGTAGCAAAAGAATACTGCGGTATTTCAGACCAGGACAGATAATTATAAAAAAGTGCACTTCAGCTTTCTTTCGGAACAGTCGTCTCTAACGAGATGAGAGCGCCTTGCGAAGCCCCGCAGACACCCATTTCCCAGGGACCGGGCTCGTGACCGCGCGCACGCGGGCACACGCACGCACCGACCTCGTGACCGCGCGCGCACGCACGCGCACCGACCCACGGCTCCGCGGGCGACCATTAACTCGTGTTTTGCTTCCGACCAGATTTGGATGTGTGGCGGTAAACTCTTCATCATCCCTTGCTCTAGAGTCGGGCACATTTTCCGGAAGCGGCGGCCCTACGGCTCTCCGGAAGGCCAGGACACCATGACGCACAACTCGCTGCGGCTGGCGCACGTCTGGCTGGACGAGTACAAGGTGAGCGGCGCGCGGGGCCGCGCCGGCCGCGTGCCCGTGCGTGTCCGTGCGCGTGCCTCGCTGCTGGGCGCTCCCTCTCTGTTCGTCAGCGGCTGTCACTCTCTTTTGTTTGGACTCTCCTGTCGGTTTTCCGCGTGCCCAGCCAGCAAGAGGCGGGACGGGCAGCGGCAGAAGACACTTCCTTTGGCGCGTCCTCGGCCCCTGTGGCTCCCGGAGCCCCTGGCTCCTTCCGCGGCTCGCGGGGCTTCCCCTGCGGTCTGCTCCGGCCGTCCGTCCCTTCCGCCCCCTCCCCTTAGATGCAGCCTGCAGCTCCGTTGCCTGGGCAACAGCTTTGAGGTTTGATTCAGAAATCACTTTTTACAACGTTTTTTCACTCTCCAAACAAACTCCGCGTTCTTCAGCCGCCGCCTCCCCAGCCCCAGGTAACCAGGACTCGGCCCCTCACTTTGTCATCTGAGCCTTTCACACAAACCTGGTCGCACGGCGCGGGGCCTTTGTGACCGTCTTTCTTCACTCAGATCGGTGTGTCAGGTTTGTCCACGTGGTGCCACGGGTCGGTCCCTTTTTATTGCCAAGCGACATTCCAGCGTGTGACAGTGCTGCGTTTCGTTCATCCTTCCGTGACCTGAGGGACGAGTGAGGCCCACTTCCTTGAATGAAAGGTGCTGCTGTGCACATTGAGGTTTTCAAACGAGCGTCTGTGGGGCTCGTGTCAGGTTTGGGGGATGCGCAGACGACAGTGCGCAGGACCTTGTGACACCCAGGTGGATGCAGGTGGAGGGGTGTGTCCCGTGTCCCCCGGGGGTGACGAGGACGAGGTGATGCTGGGCTTGGGGAGCAGAGGCAGGACTTCCCGCCACTGGACTCGGCTCCCTGGGGCCGAGTTTCACGCCGATCATCCTGGCGTCACCGCCGTCCGGCGCGGCAGCCCTCACAGTGCCACAGACCCGGGAGGCCCCGACCACCCCGAGGTCGTCCGACCGGGCCCAGCTGTCCTTGCGGTCGGGGGGGGCAGCGTGTGTGAACTTCCAGCGGTCGACACCGTGGGCGTGGACGGTGCTCAGCTGCAGGCGAGGTGTTCACAGCGAGCTGCGTCGCTCACGGCCACGTCACTCAGGAGTCGACCGAGTGCAGACCCTGTCTGCTGAGAGCGGCAGTGGTGTTTATGAGCATAAATTCTTTGGATACCGTGCGGTGAAGTCCATCCACTTGGAAGAACGTCACAGGACACTGTTTTCCAAGCGCCCAGTGCAGACAGACAGAAGCCTTGCACGGGTCCCACACCCGTTCCAAGAGCAAGGGGGCCAGGCTGGCAGGCGTCACGGCAGCAGCGGGCTCAAAGTGACGACCTCACGGTCCACGTCGCAGCTGGCCTCAAAGGTTACTGAGTTTTACTGTGCAAAGAAAAACAGCCATGATTATCTGAAAGCTGTTAAAACATTTTCATTTTAACCCGCGTGTTTTCATTAACGCGACAGTCGCAGGTTGAAGGCGGACCCGGGGATCTGCCGAGCCTTTCAGCCGCCACCCGAAGGGCGGGCGGGTAAGGCAGGCCACCCTCCTCGCTCGGTTTTCCGTCCCAAGCAGCTCATGTCAGTAGGAAGTGGGTCTATTTTTAGGGACTTAAATGGTTTCCGTTTCTGGATTTTAACTTTAATGTGGTAAACTGCAGTCGGTGTCACACGCAGAGGCGGAACCGCCGTGGGGCCTTCGGTCTCATGCGCGGCCTGTGGCAGCGACTGTCAGAAGCGGCGTGCGGGGCCGTTTTCACGTTTCGCCGTTTCTGGACCCGGGAGCATCTTACAGTTTGTCCTCCCACCGTTGGTCAACCACAGGCCTAGTTGCGTAACGACTTCCCACTGACATTTCGGTCAGAATCAAAGCGTTGGTGTGGGACGTGTTTTTGCTCGTACTCCCTTTTTTCACTGGTCCTTTAACACCTCAGGCACGCTCGACAGCGCTCACTTTAACGAGGAACCCCCTCTCTCAAATCCAGGAGCAGTACTTTTCCTTAAGACCTGACCTGAGGACGAGAAGCTACGGGAACGTCAGTGAGCGTGTGCAGCTGAGGCGGAAGCTGGGCTGCAAGTCCTTCAAGTGGTACCTGGACAACGTCTACCCGGAGATGCAGATATCCGGGCCCAACGCCAGAGCCCCGCAGCCCCTCTTCGTCAACAGGGGCCCGAAGCGCCCCCGCGTGCTGCGGCGCGGCAGGGTGAGCAAGGGGCGTGTGGCAGCGCTCGGGGCAGAGGTGCCGGGCGGAGGGGCGGGCGGAGGGGCAGCGCCGTGGGCCTGAGGGCTGGTCGGTGGGGGGCGGGGCCTTGCCTCCCGTCGCATCCTTATCACGGTTTGCTCTGCTGAGTGCGACGTGAGGCTGTAGGAATTACACCGTCTCTGCCGTGAGGACGCGTTTCCTGCCGGTGCTGCGAGCGCGACCTCTGACTTCTCTGAGTCACACGCTTGCTCCCGAGAGGCCAGGGCAAGTGCGGGGGCGAAAGGCAGCGTGAGCGTGCGCCGCGCTGGCAGAGACCTGCCGGACGAGCACAGCGGAGGGGCGGTCGGGGCGGGCGCGGCCTCTGCGTGGCCCACGGTGAGACCCCCTCCGGTGTCTGGCGGCCGTCTGAGCGGAGCAGGAGCCCTACGGGTCGGCCACTTCGCTTACGTGTTCCCTGTTGCTGCTTGCAAGGACTTTAGTTGGTTGGTTGGTTGGTTGGTTTGTCAGTTGGTTCGTTTAGAGAGGGGAAGGGAGAGAAACATCAGTTGGTTTCCTCTTGCATGCCTTGGACTGGGGACCTGGCCCACAGCACAGGCCTTTGCCCTGACTGGGAATCGAACCGGCGACCCTTTGGTTTGCAGGCTGGCGCTCAATCCACTGAGCCACACCAGCCAGGGCAGAATTTCTTCAGTTTTACAATGACACAAATTTTAGGAGTCGAGCCAGAAAAACTCACACCTTTGCCCTAAGTCATTCGTTAGAATCTGCTTTCTGAAGGCCGTGTGGCTTCTGTAACCATGGCCCGGTTTCCACTGCGGGGCAGCTGGCAAGAAGCCGGGAGGTTTCCCCTTCCTGTTCTGTCTTCTAAGATTTAAAAAGCCATCCAGGTGCTGCCGTTAGGCGTTTCCTGCCCCGGTGAAGACAGGCGCAGCGTGTGTGCCTGTAGCCGAGTCCCCCGCCACGACCGTCCTCGCCCCGCCAGCCGCTCGCTCAGTTCCGGAAGTGGTCCTCTCCCTGAGACGGGGCCCTCTGGGCTGCTGCTGTGCGGCTCAGCCTTCGGAGTTCCCGTGGCGTTTACAATCTGCATTTCACTAGGGCGTGTTTGCTCTGCGCCTTCTGTTCCTACCTCCAGTGTTCTGTTCAGGGCACAGGTGTGGCTAAACTTCCTCCCTCCCCTCCGGGAGATTAGTGACCGTGTCTTTAGGTGGCGTTTCTGCTTGGCCTTGCCTGCCCCGGTGGGTCAGACTGCCCGCAACCTGGAGGGACACTGAATGCCCCTGTGCACTGCGGCTGGCCCGTGGGAGTGGGAATGCTTTCCGTGACCTGGGAGTCCGCACCTGGGGCGGCCATCGCCCTGTCTCACCCCAGACCCCCGTGTCTGGCATCGGCCTTTCTCGGATGCTGGGATTCACGGGCGGTCCCTCCTTCCACAGCTCTACCACCTCCAGACCGGCGAGTGCCTGGTGGCCCAGGGCCGCCCGAGCCAGAAGGGAGGCCTCGTGGTGCTGAAGGCGTGTGACTACAGCGACCCCAGCCAGGTGAGCCCGCGTGAAGTGGGGTCAGAGGGCCGTGTGGAAGCTCTTTCCTTCTTTGTCTTTTCTGAGTGCTGCGGGTAGAACTTTGGTTTTGATCTTTTATCCTCTTCCTTAGATCTGGATTTATAATGAAGAGCATGAATTGGTCTTAAGTAACCTCCTTTGCCTGGACATGTCAGAAACGCGATCGTCAGACCCACCGCGACTCATGAAGTGCCACGGGTCGGGGGGCTCCCAGCAGTGGACCTTCGGGGTGAGGGGCCGGCTCAGTGGGGGCGGGGGCGGGGAGACTCCTGCTCTGCCTGTGGAAGGGGTTCTGAGCTGGCAGCGCCCGGAAGGAACCTGAAATGTTCCACGTGGCCTCTGGCTGTGTCTCACCACTGTCCAGCGGTGTTTGAGTGTGACCTCTTTTTTCATTTCCAGAAGAATAATCGGCTGTACCAGGTGTCCGTCGGACAGTGCCTGAAAGCAGTGGACCCACTGAGTCACAAAGGCTTGGTTGCCATGGCGATCTGTGACGGCTCCTCCTCTCAGCAGTGGCACTTGGAAGGTTGAGGTGGCCCCGCGCTGGGATGGTGATGTGAGCTGCCTGTCCCTCGGGGGGCAGCACCGGGTGACCGTCAGGAGGGGAGGAATCAGGTACCACCAAGACACTGAGGTCACTTCTAGGCCGCTGCTGAGGAATTTCTTGCTGACGGTAGAAAACCGGAATGCAGTTTTAACATAAAGAGCCAAGTTCACATAGAAGGACCAGACCCAGAAAATTGCTAGGTCTGTTCCAATTAATTTATGCTTGTTTTAATCCCTTTGACAATGGAATGGTGTTTATCTGATCAGGGCTTGTCACAATTTCCTTCCTTAGAAGATTCACAGCAGACGGTTAATTTCAAACAAACTTGAGTCCATGTTAATTCTAACTTCAGAGGCATCATTTATAAGATCATATTTAAAAGGCAGTCGACTATTATAAATTATTTTGATTAATTGTGGTACTATGTACATTTAAAATAAAGGATCTTTTTAATGACGTGCCGTCTCTGTGTCGTGGGGCCGCGGTCTGGGCCGCCGTGTGCGCGGTGCGTGCTAGGCAGCACACTGGGTGCCGCTGACGGGCCCGCGTGCTCGGGAGCAGCTCCAGCCGTGGGGGAGGTTTCCGTGTTTCAGCTCGAATTGTGAGTTTGAGGCCGAAGGTATTGACTTTGGATACTTGCTATTAAGGCTGGCTGTGAAGCACGGGGCAGAGCTGTGACACAGGCCGCCGGGTAGAGAGGTCACAATCCTGTGCATGTAGACGCACACGCACGTTACGTCTCGGTCAGAGAGACCGACGTGGGAACCGTCCGCGCGTGTTAAATGGCCAACACACGAAGCGTGCGGACTTGCACAGCCAGCGCGGCGGGGCGGAGACAGCCCCCGGCAGCCGCCGGCTCTCAGCAGGCGTCCGGACGGCATCAGGGCCAGGGGAACTCGGCGACGGGCGCTGGGAGGGGCTCGCGTGCCCGCGCACCGAGGTGAGCCCTGATGCCGCACTCCAGAGTGACCTCAAAGCGGAAACTGTGAAATGGAGAACACCTTCTACACGTCGGGGCAGGCACGTATTTCTCTTTTGAGGTTTTAAAAACAGCTCGGACGGTGGTAGGTGTCTGTAATGGGAAACTGAAAAACGCAAGGCACACGGAGCGGTCGGTCACCACCCAGTCACCGCCCGGTCACCACCAGGAGCCGTTCGCGGTCTGGCGTGCCCTCCTGGGCCCTGCGTGCCCTGCCTGCGTGCCGCTCCGTGACTCCCACGGGCGGCCCGGCTTCCGGTCCGCGTGACGGAGACACGGCGACGCGCCACGCTTCACTCATCACGGATACTGACCGCTTCAGAGTCTCGGGTCTGCGCGATAACCAAGTCTGATAACCAACAGCTCATCTCGAAGAAAACAGTAATCCCGCCCTCCTTGGCGACAAAAAACTCACAAAGGACAAAAACAGCAGCAGGCCTGCGGGTAAGCTGTTGGTAGCGCTACGACTGAAGTGCTGCACTCCCTCCACGTCCGCCTGGAACGAGACGCAGAGCAGAGACACGGAGCGGAGTGCTCCCGAGGGAGTTCCTCGCGGACCGCACTTTCAAAACAGGAGCCCGGAGGCACGTCTCCGCCGGAACAGCGCGCTCGGCGTCCGCAGGGTGCGGAGGAGCGCACACCGCGGTTGTCGTCGCACGGGAACACGGGCACATGCGTGCACCCCCAGGCCGCGCCACCCTCCACCACCAGCCCCGTGATGCGTCCGGGTGCCCGTTTCGGAGGTGGTTTAACTAACAAGCCTGTGTCCG
Source organism: Trachops cirrhosus (assembly GCA_028533065.1). Taxonomy (NCBI): domain Eukaryota; kingdom Metazoa; phylum Chordata; class Mammalia; order Chiroptera; family Phyllostomidae; genus Trachops; species Trachops cirrhosus. Next base: position 80,900,317 of record CM052549.1, read on the forward strand.
AGATCAGGCCCAGGTTTCTTAACTCGTGAAAAGGACACAGTTTGCAAAAAAGATGAAGGAATTGGACGTCATCAAAATGAAAGTGCTCAAGAAACCACTGAAAAAACGAGAAGGTGAGCCACGGGCCAGTACCCAGGGTGCAGGGACAATCCTCCAGGCTCAGCGAAGTGACCGCCCCCTCGTAAACTCGGCGGAGGGGCGGGGCGGGCAGAGAGGGCGAGAGGGCCAGGCGGTGGTGGAAGGAGGCGAAATACAGACTCTGCACCGGAAGCCTGTCCAGCGTTGCTACCAGTGTCACCCAGGGAAGTCACCTGAGGAGAGACAACCCAGGGTTTTAAACGGACAGAACGCTGCTTCCGCAAACATAAATGGCTGGGCGCGTGGGAAGGTGTTCAGGGGAAGATCGTCCTCAGGAAAAGGCGAATGAAAGCCACAACCAGCCACCACCTCACACCCATTCAAACGGCAAAGCGAAGCAGAACTGCCCTGGGTTCTGCGGAGACGGCGGAGAAGGCTGTTCCGGCACCGGTCGCCCGTCCCCAGGATCGGCTGCCGTGCCCGGCGGGCAGCCCGCCGTCCGAGACCCAGGGCTGCCGTGCGAAGGACCGCCGGTGGGTGGCGAGGCCCCCCGCACCCTCTAACACGGAGTGGGTTGGGGGGACGAACAGAGATCCGTGCACGGGTGTTACACTCGCGTGGCAGGAGCAGGAGGAAGTGGCGGCAGAGCATCTGGCGGACTCGAGAGGAAGAGAACCCAGATCGGCAGCCTACCCGGAAACGTGGCGGGTGAGCCGAGAGCAGTTACTAACCCGGGAGGGTTTTCGGCTCCGGTGGCCTGCAGGGCGGGGCATCCCGGTTCCTCCGACTTACCTCCAGGGCTTCCTCCGGGTCAGGCCCGACTGCAGATCCAGCAGCACCGGGCCCGCAGCGGGGAGTGGAACTCGCCTCGGGGACGAGGGCGCCGCTCGGCGTTTGGGAGAACCGAGCTCAGCAAGTGGGCAACGTAAGAGGGTCGACGTCAAACCCCGTGGGAAGTCACTGTGAGCGGGAAAAAGGCTCTTCCTTCCTCCGCAGAGCACTTCCAACACTCCAGGTCACCCAGCGTGTGGGTTGTCCCCACGCAGAGCCGTTCTCGGGGACCCCAGCTGGGTGTCCTACACTCCATTCCGACACCGCGCACCTGGGCACGGAGCCCGATCCCACGGGCGAAGGGCTCGGTCCCACTGACTGCCACCCCCACCCCCACCCCCACCCCGGCAGATGCTGGTCCTGAGTCCGAGTGGCAGCCGCCTGCGCCTCCAACCCACCGGCTCTGAGAGATTCCCACGCCGGGTCCTCACACTCGATTAGTTTGCTGTCGCAGCTTTCGGAACCCGGGAAAGCCGCTCACTCACGGGTTTGTTGTGAATGAGCGACTGAGGCCGCCCCGGCCTCCAGGAGCCCCCACCCGCCCAGCACCCCCACATGTGCAGCCCCCTCCTTTGTCACGGAAGCCTCATTGCACAGACAGGACGGACCACATCACAGCCACTGGGGGCTGGGCCCCCCCAGCCCCGCATCCCCACCCCAGGTCAGAGGGGCGACTGAAAGTTTCCACCCTCTAACCACAGGCTGGGCTCCACTGCCAACCAGCCCCCGTGCCCAGGTCGCTCGTGAACACAAAAGACAGTCAGTTGTTAATAACTAGTCAGTCCATCCATCACCATCATCATCATCACCACCATCATCACTACCACCATCACCACCATCATCACTACCACCATCACCATCACCATCATCACCACCATCATCATCACCATCATCACCATCATCACCATCACCACCATTATCATCATCACCATCATCACCACCACCACCATCATCACCATCATCATCACCACCATCACCACCTTAGGAAAATGTCTCCCGGGCGAGGCTACTCGGGTTTGTGCACTACTGCCCCACCCGGAAGGTTGCAAAGGCAGGAGCGAGCCGTCTCAGCCACGTGGCTTCCCTTTGCCGGGCACCTCGCCACGATACCTGAGCCCCTGGAGGTGTGACTGTAACACTGAACCTTCCTCAGTAGGTGACCTGGCCCACGCGCCCACTCCTTTGCGCTCGGGTCCCGTTTCCCCTTCATTTACACCCAGATCGTTCCACCTCTGGGACAGACGGGAGGCCACCCCTGCTGGTCTGGGTCGAGGGCAGCAGGAGTGACTAGTAAGTCCCCCTGCCAGGCCCCCCCCAAGCAGAGGGGCAGAGCTGCTGCACCGGGTGACACAGCCGTGTTCCCTGTGAGTCCCCATCTTGCCACCTGGGGTGTAGGTACATTGTGCCCCTTCAGTTCATCAGCAGTCCGGACAGCAAGGCCCCCGCTACGGCCCTTGTGCTTGAGCCCAGTGTGCAAACATGGATCAGGGAGGGGAAGGTCAGGGTGACGACGTGGGGGGAGGGAATGAGCGCGCCCCAGAAAGGCAGGCTCACAAAACCGATCCAAGAGCAGCCAGCTCGTCCAAGCCCGGGACAAGGCATCCAGTTACAGGAAGCGACACTGGAAAGAGTCGTTTGAAAACTAGAATGCCACAAGGAGATCAGTCAGCAACTCATCAGACGGGCCCAGGGGGAAGGGGACTGCAGACGCCGACAGTGCAAGCGCTGTTGCAGACGTGTTCCGTGTGCTGGAGACTTCAAAGGGGGACGCGAATGAGGAGGGGAACTGCCCAGGTCATGAGAAACGAGAAGCGGGACAAACCTGAGTCACCGTCACACACTGGCGGAGACGGGGGGACTCGACGGCCTGGCGGCGTCCTGGATCCGGTCCTGGGACAGAAAAGGGCGGGGTCAGAACCCTGGTGAAATCGGAGCCACGGGTGTGGTTCACATGATGGAAACGCGCCGACGTGAACACCTCTGGTCTCAGTCACGTGAGGGGAGACGGTCGGGGGACGTGAGGACTCTGTGTCATCTGTGCAACTTCTCTGTGAATCTAAAATTACCCCCCAATAAACTTCACTTCGAAAGACCAGTAAAACTGCGATGCGCTGAAGGCCACACACCCGAAAACACCGCGTTTTGCCGTGTGCAGTGCACACCCACGGTTTTGTGCGTATTACGCACAGAATCATCATACCCGTGTATCACACCCATCCTTATTCCTCCCTCAAAAATTGGGGCAAAAACGTGCGCGTTATCCACAGCAAAATGTACTGCCTCGTCACGGCGTCATATATGAGAAAACACTAAACTAGCTAGACGGCTCACGGGGTGTTCTTTGTTGTTAAGGATAAATCTAGGTATTTTAATCACAAAACACATCTAATACTTTTACACAAGTATTCACTTAGTGGCAAAAATAACGTATTAATTTATTTAGAAAACTGTCCCCCCGCAGGGCGCCCGTTAGGGAAGAGAAGAAGGCACTTCTCCGGGGCACTCACCTCTCCGAGCCGGAGCGGGTGAGGCAGGACGCGCAGACCAGGCTGGGGCGCGAGGCCGGGGGCAGCAGGGTCCCCGCGGGAGCGGGGGCTTCTGGGTGGGCACCTGGGCGGGCAGAGCCGCCGCCGCCGAGCGTCAGGCAGTGTTAGCGGAGCGGCTTCGGGGAAGAAAGTAAAGACGTCTCTGAGGTGCGGCTTTCACCGTAAGGAGCAGGGGGCAGGGAGAGCTGGCAGGCGTCGGCTGTACCTGGGTTTGGAGGAGGCAGGCCTTTGCACAGTTGTCCCCGTCCGTCCCGACTCCACTGGGCGAGGTCAGCGGGCAAGAGGTCGGAGGATGGACACCAGGGCAGGGCGGACGTGGGGGCCACAGGGATGACGTGGGCAGGGAGGGAGCAGGAGGAGGGACAGCGTGTGTGACAGCCCCAGGGTGGGAGGGTGAGTTCACGTTCCCGAAGCAGAGAAGTGACGCTCTTCCTCCCTTCCCGAGCCTGGAGCCCAAGTGGGTGGAAAGGACTCCTGGAGCCCGAGGCTGCAGCAGGGGGAACCCAACCCGGACCAGGCAGCTGGCCTGCCCTGGGGGCCGGAGGGGCGTGGCCACAGCGGGGAAGGGGAGGCGTCTTCTCCAGAGCCGGTGGCCTGGACCTGGGGGCCTCCCAGCCTCAGCTCAGACGAGGAACCGCCCGGGAAGTGGGGGTGGAGACGGGCAACCCTGTGCGGCAGCCGCCGTCCACGGGCAGGAGGACCTGCTCCGCCTCCCTGCCCGGCAGGATGTGGGCTCCACTCTAGAAGGCTATGGGAGTTGTAAGTAACCCTGGAACCACGGGTGAGGGCTGTGCTGACCTCAACGTCACGGCGAGGCTGACATCCCGGTGTCCGTCCTGGGCTGGGGACCGTAACCACGAACGGGCACGACACCAGGCTCCCCATGCTGTGATGGGGACCGTCTTCCTTCGTTGCTTCAGGAGCACCCAGTTCCTCGGCACGAGGTGGGGGCCCTGCGGCTCTGGTCGGAGCCGGTGGTGGGCGCCGCGGGCGCCCGTCGGAAACCCGCGGGTGAGGGCTGGCGCCGCCGCTGTAAAGCGAATCCCCGGCCCCGACAGCTGTGCTCACGAAGCGTCAGTGTTGCCACAAGGAAATCGAGGTTTCTTCCCCGCACAAAATAGTAAAACCAAAGGAGCCGTCACTCGGTGTGCGGGACCCAGAAGAACCGACCGCAGGGGCGGCTGCCCGCCTCGTGCCCCTGCTGGGATGCGGGGGAGGCACCTGAGCCACAAAGCGACGCGGCGCGGTGCCCCCCGGCGCAGAGGGCCCGTGGCCCGGCCCTTCCCGCTGGGTGGCGTCTGCAGGAGACAGCTGGCCTTCGGAAGGCGTCGGCATTGCTTGGGGGCCTTCGAAAGCGCCACACGGGTTTGTTTTGGGGTGTTGGTATCTGGGGCCGACTGTCCTCACGGCACAGAAGCCACGGACGTCTGCTGCGCTGGGCCTCCCGGGAGGCGGTGACCTTTCAGGAGGTGTTTTTCGTGTTGAAATCACGTAACTCCGACATCTAACACCAGGTCAGGCCGGCAGGAGCGCTGAGGGCCGGGAGGCCGTCCTGTCCTTCGGGAGACTTGACTGCGTCTCCCCACCGCACGGCCAGCTGCTCCGACGCCCCTCGGCCCCCTCCGCGCCAGCGCAGCCCCCCTTCCTCCGCGGGGCAGCGCGGGTCGCCTCCTGTGGGTCAGGGTCGCGGTGCCGCCTCCTGTCACCTCCTGTCGTTCTTGGATCTTCCGAATCCCTGCGACTTGGCTCTCGCTCCCGTCTGATCCCACCTCCCGCCGCTGGCCCGCCTGGCCCGCCTCTCGGTTCCCGCGCCTCGCAAACCTCAGGACCCCTGCACGTGCTTCGCTCCCATGTCACCTCAGGGAGGCCTCTCCTGCCTCCAGCTCACCTCGTTAGATTCTGTCCTAAAAATGGCCTCGTCTTGTGTCTCCAGAGGAACGGAAGCCCTAAGACTAAGGGCACAAGGAAGAGTCCACGCTGACACTGGCAGGAGGGGCTGAGGTGCAGAACGGGACGGTCCAGGTGCCCCCGTGCGCCAGATGAAGATGGGAAGGATTAGCTCAGCTTTGGAGCCCCCCGCCCCCCGCCGACGAGCGAGGCGTCCCAGCCCCACACCCGCACGCTCCAGCCCCGGTTCCGGTGCCGGGAAGAGAAGTCCCCAGCGGCACTTGGTCGTGAGGCCAGCAGAGACCGTGTCCCAGACAGACAAGGTGGCTGCTAGAGACGGAGGCACCTCGGGTCTCAAGGGGGCCCTGCCCCGGTTCACGGACAGACCCACTCGCTCTGGCGTGCTCTGGGACGGCAGGGCAGCCCTCCAAGTGACGGACACGCGGGGAGGAAACAAGGGGACAAACTTCAGGGCGAGGGCTGCAGGGCCCGCAGGAAGGGCAACTCTCAGGACACATGTGCCGGCCAGTGCCACTGTTCCTTTGTGGAGCCCCCCCCGGCCCCCACGCCGCCAGCCGGACACAGGTGGGCGCCCAGGCCGAGTCGCCATGGACCCGGCTAATGCCGCCCAACCCGCCCCCGGTTGGTTCCCCGAGACCCGGCCTCGCCCAGTTCACGGTTCAGCCAGCACCCCTTCCAGCAACTTTTCCGCCCAAGCGGCCAGCCTCAGCCCACGCTGCCGACTCCCTGGAACCTCTCAGAGGTCCGCGAACCCGGGGCGGCAGCAGCCCGCCACAGATCCCGTGGGGTGTCCTTCCTCCCAGGGTGCAAGGCTGGCTCAGTATCTGCAATGAATGCGACTCACAACGTAAACAGGATGAAGCCTAAAACCACACAGTTACGTCGACGGAGGCAGGAAGAGCACGCGGCAAAACCCAGCACACACCTACAACAAAACTCCCCTCCAAGTGGGAACAGAGGGGACACGAGACTCAACCTGTCAAAGGCCGTGCATGACAGACGCACAGCTGACACACCCCACAGCGACACGCTGAGAAGCCTTCACTGTGCGGTCAGGAAGGAGACCAGGGCGTCCACTCTCACCACTTTTCACAACACAGCAGTGGGAGTCCTGGTTGCACAGCCGGACAAGAAAAGGCCTCCAGGCCGGTGTCTGTGCATGACACACCATAGGGGACCCTGAAGATTCCACCACAGAACGTTTTCTAGAATAAAACTATTACAGCTCATGCCACTCAACGCCCAAAAAACGATCTCTTTACAAAACGGGCAAAGGAACTGAACAGACACTCCTCCCAAGAGGACACACAGACGGGCCACAGACATGAAAAGACGCCGGGCATCACTCACTGGCAGGGACATGCCGGCGAACCCCACGACAGACAGCCCCGCCCGGCTGTCAGAATGGCCGTCACCACTGTGTCGCCCGGCCAGCGCTGGTGCGGGCGGGGAGCACAGGGACCCCAGTGCGCTGCTGGGGCCACCGTGGGGAGCAGGGTGGAGGGCTGCCTTGTGACCCAGCGGCTCGACTCCCGGGTCCGTATCCCGAGAAACCTAAAACACGAGTTCAGAAAGACACAGGCACCCTCCCCCTCCAGTGTTCATCGCTCCGTTATTCACAACCACCACGGACGGAAGCAGCCCGAGTGCCGGTCAGGGCAGACACGATGGAACACGACTCGGCCATGACGAAGACGGAACCTCCCACTCGTGGCAGCGGGGACGGGCCCAGACGGCGTGCCAACTCAGTCGGTCGGCGGAGAAAGACAGATCCCACGTAATGCCGCTTACACGTGGGATCTAAGAAACGGTCATCGAGCAAAAACAAACCCACAAAGCGTAAACGGATGGCTGCCAAATGCAATGGGGGGGGGGGTGAAAGGAAAAGGGATTAAGAAGCACAGACTGCCAGTGACGGACAGTCACGGGGGCGTGAAGCGCAGCCCAAGAAGCGCAGCCAACACAACCGCAGTAACCGTGTGACGTCGGATCGGCAGTCGAGTCCCAGGCACGGCCCCCGTGCAGTGTCCAGGCACCGTGCTGCGCACCGGAAACTAATACCGTGCAGATCAACTGCGAGTGCAAAATGAAAAATATTAGAAGTAAAATGCAGTTAACGTCGTACGTAGTATTTTTACTGAAAGTAGAATAACACACATGAAAGGCCTCAGCTTCCTGCACAAATTGTAATCAACTTCTCTAAGGTGAAAAAGTACACCCTGAGGGGGACTCTGAGCAATTTCAATTCTCCGTGAACCCCTTCAGTTAAATGTGCTCAGCACTGGCAGTTTCACAGACCAAACAGAGCCTGTACCGCAAACACCGCCGCCAGGAGGACCATTCAGCAATAAACAAAACTGGGCTTCAAACAGGGGAAGCATTCTGATCAAGCATTTCCTGACCAGAAGCTGAAGTTCCCTCCTTCGTTCAGCCGCAAGGAAGAGCCCGCCTCCCGTGACGAACTCGCGTCTGAGCGTCTCCGGAAGCGAACCAGCCGATCGCACCCACACGCCCGAGTCCCCGCAGGAGGGCCGGACGCGGGCGCCTTCCGCGCAGCGGCCCCTTCCCGGGAGCAAACCGGCACGCAGGCGGGGGTGACAGAGACGCGGGCGGCCTCCATAGATGTAAAATATTTTATTTGTAAATGGTGATCTTCTAAATCTGTGTCCACAAATTCCAAAACCCATAACACTCTGTATACTTCAAAAAATTCAATTTTTGCCAACATTAGATACTATTGTACAGAACAGAAAACAAAACAAAAACCCGGTAGGACAAATACTGGTAGGATGTCGGAGTATTGTACAAGAGAAGAAAAATATTCAGGAAACAAATTTCATACAGCTATTTATCAAGAGAAAAATATATACAATTGATTTATTCTGTAAGATAAAAATACATCATGCCATATACATTACAAGTTCAGAACTGCATCACTGACTGTACCACCAGCTTACAGCCCACTTGAGTTGTGCACACAAAAACTTCATTGTATACTCAGTCTGTGAAGTGTCAGTACCAGAAGTTTAAGTACAAAATAAAAAGCTAACCTGGTTCAAAATGCTGATTAAGTTTCTACGAGCAAACACAAAACAGTGTGTTTTTTTATTAAAGAAATGTAAACAAACAGTTCATACAAACACACTTCAGAATCACACCCTCCGAAGCCCCTCCGCGGGGCCCCGCCGCGCCTGCCCGCCCACGCCTGTCCTCTTGTGAAATCTCCTCTCCAAATGTTTGTGTTAAACGGAAGGCTAGAGAGTTAGACCCGAGTTCCTGCTACACGATCCTAGCACGTTTACATGATTCTTTGTGGCCTGAAACAAAGTTCTAATCAAAACTACTTTTGCTGAAAAAAACTCAGCCTCCATTTGGGTGTCCTTTGAAGCAGTTATTCACAGTTATCACAAAGTATAAGCACAAAAAACCTGACTGAAGGAGCAGGGATGCAACAATATAATAGGAAAAACCAGCTCGAATTACCAAAACAGCTACAAAAGTGGTCGTCGCGGCCGGTCCGTCAGGAGGAGGAGTATAAAACAGTGAGTACTAATCGACCGTAGTTTCCAAAAAGCCCCGAACACTCCAGGTGAACTTTTGGTTGTTACGTAATTGCAATGGCGTCTTAGTAACACAGAATGACGTTGTGACATCCCTATGGACACTGGTAAGCACCCGAGCTGCTGCGGAGCCTGGTAGCGTTTGGTCAATAACTATTTTTATACTGTATTTTTTTTTCTCAAAATATTTACATATTTGTACAAAGTAACAGGTTTTGTTAGTTCTGCAGGTAACAGCAGCAGCTTGGCTTTCTTCTAACTTTTATTTAAAAATAGCTTCATTCACTTATTCAATAATAAATACAAAAAGTTTCTCTTATTTTACAGAAATCAAAAACTACAATAAACTGACTCATGGAATCAAGTATTTAAATGTTTTAGTGCAAGTTATCACCCCTTAGCTCTATCCCTAAGGAAGTCATCTCAGTACATTCCTTGCTCAGTGGTGTCTACTGCGTCTAGAAACTCCGACTCAGAGGGCCCGCCCCTGTCTCCGGTAAGGCCGTGGCCAGCACCCCGCCGCCTCCCGCCCGCTGGTGATCTCAGTCTTACATTCATAGGAAGGGCCCCGCCCGGGCAGGGCAGCTGTGGGCGCTTCGCCCCAGTGAAGGTTCCTCCTCAGTGAGACCAGACAACAGAACAGAACAAAACCCACCCACAGAAAGAAAGAAGGAAGGAAAGAAAAAGTGCTGGACCACTCCGTGATTCTGCTCGGCCTCGGCCGCGCTGCCTGAAGGGCCGAGGGGCTCAGAACTCCCAGAAGCTAGTTTTCAAAGTCATAAAACAGAAAAAAAACCCTCCTGCCGCCCGATCCGAACGGTGCGTGGAGTCGCTTCTTCCTCGGGCCGAGCCGCCCGCCGACACCGCCAGGGGCTCAGTTCATCCACTTCCGGCAGTTCACCGCTCCGCAGTGGCACGGGATCTTGTGCTGGTCGTCTTCGAAGTCGAACTTATAGTCGTAGCACAGCTGCCCACGGCAAGGACACGGGGTGAGAGGGGCCGCGGGGGCCGCCGCCACCCGCCCGGGGCTCGGACCCGCGACCCGCGACCCGCACAGAGGCACAGGGAGACCCGCTCTGCTGAGTTCCGCGGGGGCGGGGGCGGGGGGCACTGGGGACCCTCGAGAACAAGAAAGGAACAAGCCTGGCTGAGTTTGCCGGGGGTCCCAGAGGGACAGAGGAAATCGGGGGGTGTGTGTGGGTCGGGGGGACGGGACGGTGTTTGCCGAACAAACCAGATATGAGAGAGGGTGCTGGCCGGAGGTGCACTGTCACCTCTCGCCACGCTGCCCCTGCAGGGGGGCCACGTGGGCGGGTCCCCGCCCCCTCCTTCCCCACGGGCCACGGGGCCCCTAAGCTGGGCAGGGAGGACTCGTCCTCGCTACCATCTCTCTCCTCCACTACCCCTCACTCCAAAGAGCATGTGACAGACGTCCTTCCGCAAGGCGCACAGAATCACGAACAGCTCAGACCAACCCTGCAGTCAGGGGGCCGGGAGTCTGTGGATTCCCACGGGACAGCCCCCGGCGCCCGACTCCGGCGGGGACCGCTGCACTCACGGCGCCCACGGGGCTTCTCACACTCATTCTCAGTTACCCGTCAAGTTACGTCAGGATGTGCAAAACGGGCCTCGGGTCGATTCTCGATTTAAGGAAGTGGGTTATTCCGAAAAGACCACAAAACACAGGCAGAGCCCCGCAGCCCTGCTCTCGGTGGGCCAGGGGCCTGACACAGGGGGGCACTCGGACCCGGGGCCCCAGGCGGGAGGGCGGCTCCCTGCAGACACACGGGCAGCCTGCCGGGAGCTTTGCGGTCCACGCCGGCTCCGGAGCAAGGAGCCGCCACGGCGTGCGCTGGCCACGCCGTGACAGACAGGGTTGGGGAATGCCAACGAGGCACTGAGACTAACAACAATCCTAACTGTCATCTGAGACCAAAGGAACAAGGGTCAAGGTCAGCGTCATGTTGAAGAAAAGGGAAATAACTAAGTAGCCGAACTTCAAAAACCTGTGGGTGTGCACAGCCGGAAAGCGTGTACTCCCGTGTGAGCACACGCGGCCGGGAGCGCAGGCGGTCCTAGCCCTGCCGCCCGCCGCCCCGAGGGGAGCCCCCCCACGAGCCCCAGGGGTCCAGCGGTTGCCGGAGCAACCGTGGCATGACAGGCTCTGGTCACCTGCTCGAGGCCGGGCTTGGTCTTTAAAGGAGGGCCCTGCCACACCGCGAGCAGAGTGAGGGGAGAGGAGGGGCCTGCGACGCAGAAACGGTGCCCCGCGGGTGACGCGGGGACGGAGGGGGCGGTGAGCAGACGCTCCACACGGCCGGTGGGAGCCGCCACACGGTGGCAGCATGTGGCCCGCCACAAGGGGGCTGCTCCCGGCAACAGCGACCCGGCGCCTGCGCCCTGACGGCAGCCGCGGCCACACCCTCGGCCACACCCTCACCTCCTCTCCTTTCTGGATCCTGCGGCTGGAGCTGATGATGATCTTGTGTCCTCTCTCGAACGTCACCACTTCCGCCACGCAGTTAGGGGCGCACGAGTGGTTGATGTACCTGCAAACCGCCGTTCCGGAGAACGGCAGGTGGACGGGCGCTTTAGAAACCTGAGCTGAGGGGCGGGGCGTTTCCTACGTGCGCTTCCACTCGCCCTCGGCACCGGAACACACGCACACGTTCGGGTCAGCTCTGCAGCAGCCCTGAGACGTGCGCCCCGCCCCCACCCGCGGGCGGCCGCGCCTCACCTGGCAGGCCCGCCCGTGAGCGTCGCGTCGATCACGTGGTCGTTGTCCATGCGGAACATGTACACGCCCCGGTTCTGAAAGAGAGGCCGCTCAGAGCTCCGCCCCGCGGTCACGCCCACGTCCGGGAGGCTCCGCCCCAAGCGAGCGGAGAGACCCGACTACACTCGGGGGGCCTCAGGCCGGGCGCACACGCCACCAACAGAGATCAATGAGCTGGCCGGCTGCCGGCCAAGCCGGGCTCGCACACCCTCGCACACCCTCGCACACCCACACACACCCGGGCCGAGAACACTGACTGAGGAGAGACGACCAGCAGGCGAACGGGGGAAACACAGCCCCCAAACACAGCGTTCGCGCCCAGCCGGACCCAGAGCGCCGGCCCGTACCTGCGACTCGTACAGCTTCTCCTTCCTGTTGGCCACTTCGTTGCGGATGATGGTCCCGATGTACTCGATGACCATCGTGTGCTTCTCGATGTCCCTGGCGGCGTACAGGCCCAGCCCCTGCGGGGAGAGCGAGTGTCGCAGACGCGCCCGGTTCTTGGACACAGAGCGTGGGCCGTCCCTCCCTCCCTCTCCCGGTGGCAGCTGCGCAGCAGGCGCCACCCCGACTCCTTGACCCCTTCCTGCCCGCACCGCTCTCGCCGGCGCCCTTCGCACACTGGACTCCAGCGCCGACCGGCTGGCCCCACCCCGCACCAGGCGCTCTCACCTCCCTCACGCTGCCACGAGAGATCCCACCGACTACACGGGCCGACGGCCCCGGGGGCTTGCCTGGTCCCCCCTCGAATCCCACAGGGCCTGGGCTCGACCACAAACACAACAGAGGAGGCCCAGGGCCAACTGTGAGGGCATCACCAGCCAGGCCGTGAACAGGGTTCAGATTCTGGCAACGAGCTCCCGAACGCCGGGGTGAGAAAGCGGAACGGGGGCAGCTAGTCTACTGGTCGGGCGCTGGGCAGAAAAACGGCTCCCGGGAAAGTCAACTGACACCCTGACAGCAAGTTCCGAGCCTGCTGATGAGACACGCAGGGACGGGAGTCCACGGAAATGCCGACGCGGTGCCTACGCCGGACGGCGGCCTGACAGGTCCCACCCTGCCCGCGCCACCCACGGCCGTGGGCCTTACAGACTCGGGAGAGGCAGCACCCCGAAAGACTGTGGGCAGGTCCCAGGAACACTCGAGCTCTCATCTCCCAGGCGGAGTTCCGCTCGCCCCACTGCACCCCACCCGACGGCAGCGAAGAAGCCAGGGACTTGTGACACGCGGGGACGCCCCTGACATGTTCCTCCACGGGCACCGCCGGGGAGCACGGGGGGAGGCCTGTGTTAGCGTGGAATGAGCTGTTTTCTGGGAGAGCGAAGGAAGCAGTTCCCGCTCCAGCCCAGACGGGACCCAGAGGCGGAGACGAAGCCGGCCAGGGAAAGCGCCGTGCGTGGGGCCGGCACGGCCGGGCCAGGCGCCGCGTGTCTCCCCCACGGAAGCGCGAGCTCTGAGAGAAAACCGCCCGAGACACGACGCACACAGACCGCTGTCTCGACCGCAGGGGGCGCTGCAGGACAGCGTGCGTCTGGCTGCTGGGAGTCACCACCTTCGTACAGACGCCGCGCCCCTGGGCTGGCAAGGGCTGCTCCTGCGGCAAACCTCCACCCGCGAGGCCCCACTGCCGGGGCAACGGGCACGAACACGTGGCTCACGACGGGCAGATCCCGGACGCTGCTCGTCGTGATTGAACCTGCGGCACCATCCACGCTCGGCCGCGGGCAGCGAGACAAAGACGCCGTGACGTCCGCTACGGACGGGGCCCAGGCCCGTCGCAGCCGCAGCCTTCGCGGACAAGGAGACGGGCCGACCGCGACAGGAAGCGCCCGAGTATTTACGGAGACCCGGACCCGGGGGAGGCGGCCCGCGGGAGTGAGGCCGTCGGCACACGGGGGCCACCCTGGCGGTTTCGGGAGGAGCCGCACGGGAAGGCCCCGCCCGTCCATTGTGGGCGGCCCCGGCGGTTGCCGCTCAGCACCTCCACGTGCGCCAGAGCCGCGGCCGGGCTGGAGACCGAGCTTCAGGGAGAACGAGGCAGAGAAACGGACCACGCGAACCCACGCTCACAGGTGCACGTGCAGGAGGAGGTGTGGCCGCCTGGGAGGCGGACGGGACGCAGGGAGCACAGGAAAAACGCGTTCGGGTTAGGACGGCAGACCGGACACAGGCAGCTGCGGAACCACTGCGTCAGCGAGGCCGTGCCAGCAACGCGCACACGCAGGACGGGCAGGCGACCGCCGTGGCGGGACGTCAGCACCGCTGCCGGCACGGGCCCAGCACACGTGGGGCGACTGTCACAAACACAGACCAGCAGGTGAGCAGAGGTCTCGGGCCGAGAGCAAAGCACGCCGAGGCGAAGGCGGTGAGAGGGCGGCTGAAGCCGGGGGTCCTCGGGCTGCGGGGCAACCTGGGCCTCCGGCTCAGTGGCCCCAAACCACAGGTTGTAAAGGGGACCCGGGGGGGCCGGGCCGAGGTTGAGGACACGAGGGGTCTGGTACGTGCCCGTCCTGTGCGCGCGGGGGGGGGGGGACTCGAGGAAGAACAAACACGACAATGCTGCTCAGACTGAAGGCCGTGCTGCTCCACGGAAAGGGCTCATCAAGCGAGAGTCAGTGAATCGGCGCCCCCGACGCAGGCGCATTGCTGTTAAATGCCCGGACATCGAGGATAAAGAAAAGGCCCTGGCTGGTGTGACTCAGCAGGTTGAGGGCCAGCCTGTAAACCAGAGGGTTGCCGGTTCGGTTCCCCATCAGGGCATGGGCCTGGGTGTGGGCACATGAGAGGCAGCCGATCCATGCTTCCCTTGCACATCAACGTTTCCTTCCCATTCTTCCTTCCTCCCTGTCCCTCTTTCTAAAAAATAAATAAAATCTTAAAACAGTAAAAGACTAAAATTTTCCAAAGAGGAGGGAAAACGTTCCAACAAAGGAACGAGAACCTGAATGAGGGAAGACAGAGGACTGCCATGAGAACTGGGTTCCGCAGGGATCACAGTGGCTTCTGAGTGGGGCCGGAGGGGACAGAGAGGGAGTCGGGGACTGAACGGGGCGGGGGGCTCGCGGAGCCTGCACCGGGACTGAGAGCAAATCCCAACCGGGAGCTCCCAGGGCGGACGCTGAATGGGCCTCTGGGGGCCGGGCCGCACTCGGCTGCGCCTGTGCCCCGTCCCACAAGGATCCACCAGGGAAGACGCTCCCAGAATGTAACCTCCCAAACCGGAGAGCCTTTTGAAAATATTTTGTCAGACTATTCTCTTCCCACAAGTGCGAGGGTGCATGCACGGAGTGCGGAGGACAGGGCCCGCTGCAGTGCGTGTGGGGGTGCGGGCCCAGCGAGCCCCCCACTCGCCTGCGCCCGTGCTCGTTTCACTGCCCACCAACCGTGGGGTGTCACCCGACCCCGCACCACGAGCGGCCCTTCGCAGGCATTGGGGCCCCTTCCCTCTGCCGGCCGGCCCCGCCCCGAGAAGGGCGCCCGCCCACCTGGATCCGCGAGCGGGCCAGGTACACGTTGGACTTCCACTCGGTCTTCATCTTCCGGTACTGCGACGACTTGGAGTGCACGAACTGCTTGCTGTAGGGCGCGTTCAGCTCCCCGGTGACCGTGCTCTGGAAGGACTTGGAGGTGCTGGTGCTGTTCAGGGTGTGCGGCCTGCAGACCAGGGCGTGCCGACGGGAGAGAGGAAGGAGAAGTGAAGACACCCCTGGGCCGCGCGCAGAGCCGGGCGGACGCCGCCCGCGGTGGCGAGCGCACACACGGAAAGCTGCCTAGCGGAGCCACACGGCGGGTCTCGGGTGTGCTCGGGCGGACGCAGCCGGGGACGGCAGGTTTGTAAGCGGCAGACAGATCAAGCACAAAAACCACTAACACGCCTAGAAACCCTGGGCTGTACTATGTGAAGTTAAAACAAAATACCTTAACACAAACCTCTTGACATGGGCACTCATTTTGGGCTCGGACCGGGCACAGCCTGTGGGGTTGACGGCCAGAGGGAGCTCCATGAGGGGGTTCCGGCCGTAGCGGAAGGTGTAGTTCTCACAGGCCTCGACCCCGGGCAGCTGGAAGGAAGCAGAGTGGGCGCGCGCACTCGACCGAGGCCCACCGGGCTCGGCGCCCGGCCGCCCCGGCCCCACCCGTGTGGCCGGAACCTGCCAACACTTCCGAAACGCGCCGAAGCGAACTGGCTCAGCCCGCGCTCCACACTGGGGCACGAACACCCGAACTCGGCGCCGAGGCGGAACTCCGTGACACCCAGGGTGCCGGCCTGTGGGGCACAGGCCCCGCGACGCCACCCTCCCCCGACGGGGGTGTGGGGGAGCGGACAGGTTTGTGCGTGGCTCTTCGCCCGGGTTAATGGCAATGTGGAAGTCTTTGGAATTTAAAACGTAGGTTTAGTTAAAAACCAGTCAAACAAGTCACTTTTGTGACGGTGCCTCGCTGCTCTCCACCTATGACATGGTGACGTGACCGCCCTCGGCGCCCCCGGAGCACGGGGGTGACTTTGGGGTGACCCGTACAATGATTTACGTGGCACAGGGCTTCCCGTGACCGCTTCCCGTGACCGTGTCTCTCCACGGACACGCAGACACACGGGGCAGTTGGGCCCCCCGCCTGAGGAACAACGGGGCCTGTCGCTCAGCGGTCTGGGGTTCTCTGCCTCTCCCAGAAAGCCCCCTAGGCAGTTCTTCTAGTTGGAGAAAGAAATGCTCAGAATCACGCGGTTTCCCAGAATGGAGGGCGGACTTATCGGCAAACGTGCTTGTGACCCTAAAAGACCTCCGAGGGGAGATGTGTGCTCTCCTGTCGCCTGAGGGCGGCCGCGGACCCCCGGTCAGGGGTGGGCACTCGTGAGCCCCGAGGGCAGGGGAGCTCGGGGCTGCAGGGAGGGGACCCCCGCACTGCGTGGGCCGCCTGGCCGAGCGGAAGCGGACCCTCGCTGAGCTGCCCGGATGGGCCATGAGGCTGCGCGCACTCACCGATTCCGCGATCCGAGCCACCGCCGAGACCGTCAGGCCGAACAGGTCCTCTCCCTTCAAGTACGCTGGGAAAAGCTGGAGCATTTCAGATTTTCTTCTCACGCAGGCCACAGGCTCCAAAATCTTATCCCAAACACCTACACGTAGACCACAAAAATAAAAAATGAAAACATGAAGTTTGTACAGCAAACTAGCTCCACAGAGAGGCGCATGGGACGCAGCCTGAGACCCAGAGCAGGAAGGAGACCGACCCTCGCAGGCGCCCCAGCCCCGAGCCGGACGCAGCCCGGACGCTGTCAGCCGGCAAGAGGCCGTCGGAGGCGCCCAGGGTCTGCAGGAAGAGACAGGGAAATGTGGGGGATGTTAAACAGGAAAAGTGAAAAGGAGTACTTAAAGTAACTGAAATTTATGAGAGTAGTCAATTCATTTTCATACTGGCCACGTAACACACGATTTTAGACTGTCCGACTGCTGGTATCTCTAGAAGAGTTACTTTAGTCTGACATGTAAATTAAATCATGAAACGTATTTTTATTGGAGTCATCTTTAGTGCATCTTCATACGTTTTTAAAAAACCACTGAAGGTAGTTTCCCAGTATGTTTTTAAAAATCTATTGATTTTAGAGGGAGAAAGGGAGAGGGAGAGAGTAGACACACACACACACACACACACACACACACACACACGTTTTCTATTTCCCTTACTCATGCACTCACTGGGTGGTTCCGGTTTGCGCCCTGACCAGGGGCTGAGGCCACCACCTTGGTGCATTGGGACACTCTAACCAACCGAGCCACCTGTCAGGGCACCAAGAACTGTCCGCACCACAGTGACAGGGACATCCAGGCTGAATGCTGGAGGTCAAAGTGTCTACTCTCCAGCTCTGAGGGCGACACCTGATGCCCCAGAAGTGAGACCACCCCCAGAACGTGCCTCACAGGTGGAGTGTGCCCTGTGTGACGCTGAGAAGAGCGTAAACGGTGGCAGCCTTTACGGACACGTTTCTGTTTAAGCTGCTCTGCGTCTGACTGCGCATTCTGATTTAGAGGAAGCCCAGCAACTGCTCAGGAAACCGCACGGCAGAGAGGAGTCCCACCCACAGGAAGTTCCGGTCTGCACTCGTAGGGGAAACCCCGTCTGTCGCCGAGAAGCCAGGGACACAGCCCTGGCGCTCGCGGCCTGACCGCGGGGCGGCGCTCACCTTTGGGGGAGGAGTCGCTCAGGACAAGGTCCTCATGGCCCTGCTCCACCACCCGGATGACGAACACGGGCCGCCCGTCCCGCTCCTCGATGGAGCAGAGGTAGCGGCAGCGGCGGTTGGCGTAGCGCGTGCTCCAGTACAGGCGGCTGGCCTCGTAGCCCACGGGGAAGAGCGCCTTGGGGGAGTGGAAGGCCTGCATCTGCTGCGGGAGCAGCTGGCCGATGGCGTGGAAGATGAGGCTGCCCACGCGGAAGGTGTGCTCGCGCTCGCCCCGCTGCACGATGCTGGCGATCTGCCGCACCTCGTCCCGCTGCACGTAGACCCTCCGGAAGACCGCGAAGCAGCTCAGCTCCTGCTCCTGGACGCCCTTGGGCTTGTGCATGGGGCACAGCATGGTCTTATCCTTGAAGAACATGCACTGCGCTTTCATGGCGCAGGTGAAGTGGTAAAGGCTGGTGCAGCGCAGCCGGTGGCACCCGCTGGTGGCGCCCGTCCTGTGGCAGAAGACGCACTTCATGTGCAGGCCTCTCCGCAGGGCCAGCTCCACGTTGATCAGGGCGCCCGCCTGCGTCTCGTAGACCTCGGTGGACCACAGCGCGCAGTTCAGGTGCACCCACAGGTCCAGGTCCAGGTTGAGCAGCCTCGCCGGCCCGTCCGTCAGGCCGTCGCCCTCCTCGTGACAAAAGCAGCACTTCCGGTAGTCCCGGGGCACGGGGTCCGGTCTGAGGGACGTGCCCAGCTTCTTCAAGACCTCGTCGATCTCGTCCTCACGGGGGGGCTGGAAGGAGCCCTTGGGGATCACGATGTGAATGCTCCACTTCTTCCACTTCATCCCCCTCCACTTCTTGGTGATCGGCCTGCAGTCCTCGAACCCGCCGTGCACAGTTCTCAGCCGAGGCTTCAACTTGACTGTGACCTTAAGCTCATCCGGCTTTGCCTCGACTTTGGCTGCTTCGAACGCAGGCGGGAAGGCGATGGGAGGCGAGGCTGGGGGGGAGGCGGCCTCCTGGAGCTGCGGGAGGCAGTGCACGTCCAGGGCGGAGACGTTGGCGCTGTACTGGTGCAGCACGCGGGCGGGCGTCTCCTTCACAGGCGACTGTGGCAGCGAAGGGGCAGGCTCCTGGGTGACAGAAGGAAAGGCAGTTCACAAGCTCTGAAAGAACACTTGTTGGAATGAAAGCCACACGGCTCGACGCGTGTGACCCGTGAGCAGGGGACAGAGTCTGTAGGAAGTGGTAAGGTCCCGTCCCACGCAAGTCCTCGCCGACCCCTGCGTGTGAGCGCTCGGGGAAGACCCGCTCCCGCCACGCGGTGACCGGGAGCACGCTGTCTGCACGCTCCCACAGACACAGGGCGAGGCGCTCAGCATCACGACCCGTCAGAGATGCCAGTTCCAGCCACCGTGGAACACCCGCTCACACGGTCAGACGGCCATCACCCACGCACCAACCGACTCGCGCCGGCGGGGACGCAGAGAACGGGGGCCTCGTGCACTGCTGGGGGGAATGCGGACTGGTGCGCCGCCGTGGAGAGCAGTAGGGAGTTTCCCCCAAAGCGGAACGGCCTGCGGCCCAGTGACTCCACCTGTGGGCGTGCACGCACGGGCCTCCGCTCCCTGCAGCGCTGTTCACAATCGCCCGGCAGGCGCGCGGACTCAGGAGACACGCGCCCACAGAAAAGCGACGAGACCCTGCCACCCGCGTCTGCAGCGCGCGGAGGCGGCCAGGCCGGGCGGCACACACCAGGCGGCCCCGCCCACACGGGGGGCCTCACTCCCCGTCACTCACATGCAGCGGCGACTGCGGCGGGATGCTGCGTGGCAAGTGTCCTTAGACACACTTTTTTAAGAACAAAGCCACGAGAACACACGGCTGTTCCAGAAAACCGAACACCTGCATTGACTGCACACTCAGACACACTCGCATCACAGTCACACAGAGTCACGCGGCGTGGGCCATGCCACCACGGTCAGAACAAAGCAGCGTCTCCGACGCACACGGACCGACCTCACCTGTGTGTGCGAACAGGCTCCCCGGGGAGAGCTGGACGGAACCACGAACGTGGTATTCTGCAGTTGTGCTTAAAGTAAGGCGTGTGTGACTGAGCAAGACCAGCGTCTCACTCCATTCTGAACCTCTAAGACGCGACGCAGGCCTGTCCCCTCTGCGACTAACGCATTCACTTTGCAACGGCCACCGGGCTGAAGGCTGTCAGAGCCGCTTTCTGTCCCCGAGCGGTGCCGCCCCGACCCCGTCCTGCGGGTCCAGAGCCCTGAGTTCTCTCTGATGCTCCCGGACACGCGAGTCGCTCCCTGCACACCGGGCGCTGGCTGGAACCGGGCCAACGTTACCTTGCTGTCCAGGGCCTTTGCCTGCGCAGTCGACGCGTAGAGAACGAAGCAGTTATTGCTGCAGAAGACGATGTCCTTTTCCGCTCTGCCGGAGCTCTCGCGTGAGTCCTGAAAAGCAGAGAGAAACGTGTGGGGTCTCGCCAAGTCCCGAGTAAACACGAGACCCACGTACACAGAGCGCTGGTGGGCATCTCACATCGAAGGTGAAAGGAGCTTCCTGTCTCAGGAGGGAAAACAGAACTACGTGCCCACTCGGCGTGCAGTGCAGCCGCAGAGAAGGTGCGCACACAGAGGGACGTTCACTCCCCACGTCACTCTCACTCCCCGCTCGACTGGCACCCGGAAGCGTGTTTCACAGCGCCCAGTGCCGGTCTGCCGCAGCCGTCGGGTTTGCAGCGGCGTCACACGTGTGCTGACGCGGCAGCAGGAACACGTGTCCTGTGCAGTCACCAGGACGGGGCAGCCGAGTGCTGCCCAGGACACTTCCAGGGGGTGGAGAAGGGACGTCCAAGTACCTTGTCCCCGAAGGCCAGGTCCCTGAGAGACTTGCGCACGCCGCTCCCCAGGATGACCACCTTGCAGTGGCAGCACCACCGTGTCCGGAGGGCCACGCCCTCCGCCGTGCCGTGACCGGCGTCCTTGTGCACAGACAGACCTGGGGGCGAGAGTCTTGTCAGGGCTGAAGGTGGCCGCCACCACACGGCGGCACTGGCATCACTGCTCCAGCACCTTCTCCCGAGGCTCGCCGAGCCGACCCGTCACTCTGCTACTTCACAGAAACCCCATCTTCCCGGCACAGGTGCCGAGGCACCTATGACATGCGTGCCCCGGGGGACAGAGAGGGGAGCACAGCTCGGCTCGAGCAGCTGGGCACGCTGCTGCTCCAGAGGGCGGGACGGACACGGTGCACGTCCCCACCCGGTCTGCGGGCAGTGACTCAGGGAGCGGTGTTCCTGGAGCATTACGACGGCACACAGACTTTTGTGGGGGGTGAAGAGCACGTGGGTGGGAGTCGGAAGTCTGACTCGGACAGAGGGCTAAGCCAGGTTCCAGAGCCAAGAGAGGAAAGCCGGGACTCCGTGCAGGGCACGACGGCAGGATGGCGGGGGAAGCAGGAAGATGGGGCGGCTGGAGCAGCGAGAGGCTGGGAGTTCAAAACCAACCCCGGCGACTCTCAGCCGGAGCTCGGAGACAAGGGCTGGGGGGCCGCTGGGTTCTGGCAGCAGCGCCAGGACAGAAACAGGCCACAGGGCTGGCAGCAGCGGGGGCAGGGGTGGGAGCGGGGTCGGGAGGAGACCAGACCAGAGGCCCGGGAAGGGAGCCGGCCTGGGGAAGGCACGGCCACACCGCCGGGGGCAGTGGCCCCGGCGCAGATGATGTGGAGGAAGTGCAAGTGGTGACGGAAGGGCCGAGGAAAAGGAAGCGAGTGAGTCCCAGCCCTGTGGGCACAGCGTGGCACTCGTGGGGTGGGAGGGGAGGGGAGGGCAGGGCGGGGCGAGCAGAGAACTGAAGGTGCTCCCGGGCAGCCTGCTGCGAGCGGACACTCAGAGGCTTCCTGCAGCAGGCACACCACCCCTCGCCCGCAGCTCCAGAGCTCGCGTCACACCACGGACACAGGACACCCCACGCGGTTAGGTCGCTGGCATGCACACTCCGAGATGCTGCCCGTCGCTTGTTAAAGCTACAGGGAGCCTGTGAACGGGCACGGCCTGCGGATGCAGAGGGAGCCCTACGCCGACGCGCACACCAGCTCACCGTTGCTCGTCGGAGAAAACGGCGCGTGGGGCGGCTTCAGCCGGAATGAGCTCGCTAATCGGGGGGTTGCCGCAGATCCTGGTGGGTGCCCACGGAGAAATAAATGCTGTCGATACTCCAAACCCGGGTTCGCTCTGTGGCTGTTGACCACACCCACGGACGGACCGTCTGGAGCGCTACTGACCTCATAGCTGTTAGGAACGCGGACGCGAAGCAGGTCGGAAAAGGCAGCCACGACGCTGCCGATGTTCTGCAACGGAAAGGCCAGTGAGCCGGTGCCGCCCACCGGCCGCCCTCCAGAGAGCGGCTGCTGCAGACACCCCCTGGGCAGCCACCGCCCCTTCTGCTCGGACCGGAGCCTCAGGGCAAAGGCCGCTTGCACGGCCGGTCCCCTCGTCCAGTCCCCACGCATGAAGTCCCCGTGAAGGGCTCCCGTTAACGGAAGACCTGAGCGTGCGCAGCCGCTTCGGGTCGCCCCATGTCGGACGGGCGCGCAGGGACTCCGCACGGGGGCGAGCTGGACAGCCCCGGGGACACAGGCTCACAGGCCAGCCGTGCGCTGACCACCACCGAGCCGCACCATCGGACCAGCGTGGCTGCCGGGCAGGTGTTTTCACGGAGTGAGGCCCCCCGACAACGGCTCGGCAGTGCGCCGGGGTTCGGGACAAGCAGCGGAGGCCTGCACAGCACTGATGCTGCACAGCTGCTTCCCGCTGCCTAGCCCCCCCTGCGAACGGTGGCGGGGGTCTCCCTGAGCGCACAGCACGCGGCCTCTGACCCCACCGCGGGAAGTCCAGCTCCGTCCGGCCCTGCAGCCTGGACCGAGCCGGGGCCCGGCCAACGCTCGCTCGCAGGGCTCCGAGCCAGCAGGTCTGCAGCGGCTCCTGCTCCGAGCCGGCCCCCGACCTGCCCCCTCCAGGACCCCCGGCACGTTTCGTGAGCGCCGCCTGCCACACCTTTTCAGATCACGCTGCCGGGGCCCGCGTGAGCTTTACCTCAGCAGCGGCTGGGTGCAGGGTGATGGCCACAGATATGAGGCCCGACCGGGGGCCGTTGGGGGACGCGCCGAAAGGCGGCGTGAACAGGAAGGCGCCTGGCTCGGTTTTGACGTCGTTCCGCCTGGACTCTGAGCCTGGGAAGGGGGAACCGGGAGGGAGGGAGACAGACAGGGAAGACCGAGTGTTACTGCTTTCCAGACTCCAGGTGCCAAAGCCGGTAAACTGGCCCACCGCCGGGGGACCCGCCGCGGCCGTGCGCACCCCTACCTCTCCCCGCGGTGCTGGGAAGAATCGGGATGATGGGGGACGGCACGGGCTCCGGAGGCTCCTCTTTGACCGACGCCAGGTCCGGGTACCTGCGCACCTCCACCCCCACCACGCTCTCGGGGGAGGAGGAGGGGACGAAGCTGTCGGGCGTGTCCCGGTCGCCCCCGTGGTCCTGCATCCTGCGGGAGAACAGCGCCACACGTCGGCACACGCAGACCCACCCCGGCCACCGCCCCTGTCCCCGCCGGCTGTGGGACCCCGAGGTTCTCTGCACTGGGCAGTGACCTGGGAAGCTAGGTTACCAAGGTGACGGGCTGGAGGCCAAGTGTGGTCTTAGGCTACACGGGGCAGGACACCCCAGGAACCCAGGGGCGCTGCCACGCTGAAGGAGAGCCCGGCACGGCCCCCAGAACAGGCCTCCGAGGAGGCCGGCGCGGGTGGAGGCCTGCCCCCTCCCACGGCGGCTGTGGGGTCACAGGCCTGGCCATCCCTGGCAGTGAGGCAGAGGGGAAAGGAGACCCGGGATCTCAGTCGGAACAAGCTCCTCCTCTCCGGTCCACAGCTGTCTCACTGGGCGAGTGAGAGCCCCGGACTGAACGTCTCTCTCATCAGCCAGAAGGGAGTCCTCAGCTCCCCGGGCGGGGGGAGAACAGGGTCTGGGGCGGTTGGGAAGCAGCCCTCCCGCACCGGGTGGGGTGGGGCTGCCAGACTGTCCCCGCCACATGCCCGGGCCTGACAGCCAATGGAGGAAGTTACAAAGCTACGGCAGGACAGTCCCTGAACCCCCACCCCGTCTGCTTGCCCCCCAGACTCCGCAAACGCCAACGAAGCCCGCCCACCGAGCTGCCAGCTGAGAGGGTTAGGGTTCCTGTGCACCGGACGCGGGGGTTCCCGTGGCCTCAGGGTCTACTCCATCGCTATTTAACTCCCGGCCACGTACGATTTCGGCGACTCACAGACTGACTTTATTCAGTGGCAAAGATGTTTTATAAACTTTAAATTCTGGAGAAAATTCGTCCCCGAGTGTTGCCCCTTAAATGCGTGTAGAGGCGGTTCCTGCGGATCGCACGCTAAACGCCCCCACGCGTCCACCTGGAAGCACTGAGCACCAGGAAACACCCGCGCAGAGACCGACCTCAGCTCCTCCAGGTGGCTGTGAGGCGGGGTGGGCAGGGAGGCCGGCACGTCCACGGTCTTCGGGCCCTGAGCGACGGCTCTGGCCAGCAAGTCGTCCTGGGGCCGGAACGGCAGCGGAAACGGTTTAGATCCCAGACTTTTGGTAACTGGAAAAGCGAACACACGCCCATGAAGGCGCTGGGTCGGAGCCGCGGGGCCGAGTGCGCCTCACACGCGGGCAGAGGCACGCTCGGCGAGGCGCCGCGCCGGAGGGGGCTCCATCCTACCTTCGTGGGTCACTAGCACGCCGGCTTTCCCAGCAAGTTCCTCAGTTGTCGCAAAGCCATTGGCCATCTTCTGACAAGCCATAGGAGGTGGTGTAGGAGGAAGAGAGGCAGGGGGTGTTGGAGGATTACTTAAATTATTCTGCTGCAGGAGACCAAAAAATTTTAAATTACATGCTACTGAGCAAATAAGCCATGACCTTGCTAAAATATAGTTCTGTGAATTGTTAGCACGTGGGGAGCAAGGCTACCGGAATGCAACCAAGATGCCTCTTCCTCTCTAAATCACACCAAAAAGAAACGCGAACGTTCCAGGCCGAGAGGCTTTCCCGGGCAGCAAGCGCTCACGCACAACTGGGCGGGCACTCACTTCCCTCGCGCACTTGGCCCTGCCTGGCACTCGGCGCCGAAGGAAGCAGGTTCACACTGTGCCTGGTTGGGCCTGGGCAGCTCTTTGCAAGTGTGGCTGTAGCCAGTGAAGGACAGCTCCAAAGCTCACGCAGTGAACTGTAAACAGTCCTCAAGAATTTCTTTATGGAGTTCTCATCTGACGTGCCCCCGTTCTGTAAAAGCCTCGAGGATGCACGGCCCAGTTTCTGTCAGCGGAACTCACGCCCTAGCTGTCAGAGCCCGGCCTGCCTCTGGGCCCTAAAGAAGCAACAGCAGGAGCGGGGACGCTAGAATGGCCGAGCCGGCCACAGCCCTCTGAACGCCCCCCACCGCTGCACCCCCGTCACCCGTCTGTCATTCACTTTCGACTGTGGGGATCTACCAATAACAACGTGCAAATCGAGGGCAAGGTGAACGGCAAGTCTGGCCAAGACCAAGGGCTTCCTGAGGACGGAGCACTCGTGCTGGAGCACAGCCGGAGCCGGAGCAGAAGGGGCGTGAGGCTGGGCTCTCCCCGCAGAGCAAAGCCAGCACCCGGGACGAGGGGAGCATCGCGGGGCAGCGACTCTGACAGTCAGGGAGGAGAGAAGTCCTCAGGAAAATGGGTGACACTCTCAAATAGTTACAAAAACCCATTTTACGTAAGTTGGACGTGCAATAGAGGATGTCTACTAAGGCAATCATACAACCTCATTTAATAAACAATGCCAGAAGATAAACTTGCCTCAGTCTGACATTTTCTCACTAGTGTAAAAATTAATGCAGAATTGCAATTAGTACCTAATTAGATAAAACACATTAAAAATTTTTTTTTCATTTTTCAGGGCAAATTCCTAACTACGTTTTTTTATCCTCACTATTTACTATGAATTTGGATTTCTTTTAAGAGTTAAAAAAAGATTATGGAGAAATAATACAGGGTGAGGCAAGAGTAGGCTTACAGTTGTTCACGTGGAAAATAAGGCAACAATGAATAACTGGACAGGAATAAACTCTGCTTTGCGCACTCCCGACTGTAAACCTACTTTTGTCCCACCCTGTATTTTCTCCACCGCGGAGACACAGCTGGGTACTTTTTTCACAATTTCGATTCTCTCCTGAACAAAAATTTTACACGTTCACATCCGAAACCCTTCGGCAGGAAAACGAGGGCCTGTCCGCTGAACTGGAGTTTCAGCGGCACGCGGGAGGCCAGATGGGAACGGGAGGAGAAAACGCCACGCGCTCCGCCGGCGCGGCTGCGCGCCCGGCGAGGAAGCGAGGGGGCGCTCGGGCAGAGGAACATACCTTGTAGAGCAACTGAGCATAGTAATCCGAAACCCCGTCAAGGGTAGCACTGCCAAAAGCTCCTAGAAGTCGGTTCCCACTATTAAATTGGCCACTGCCATAAGGAAGAAAGTGCGCAAAGTTCACTCCAATGATTGGTTCCATTAGAGGGAGCAGAGAGAGCTGCTATTGAAAAACACATTCGAGAGTGATGCACATGGTCAACAACAGAGGGCGGTCCTCAGCTTCTCTAAGACCCGAGGCAACTTGGTCAGACAGGCGTGAGAAAAAGGAGACTTAAAAACGTCACCGATTACAATGCTGGGATGAGTGAGAGACCACAGAATCTCTGAGAGCTACTCTGGAGTAAGTTCTACTCTGACCTGTCTCGCGGAGACGCTGCCAGGCATCTACCGAGCGAGCCTGTCCCTAATCGGGGCTCAGCAAGGGTCAGGGTGCGGCCCGAGGCCAGGCACCCAGGGGCGCGCTCGGCGGCCTCTCCCCCCTTGGCAGCGAGTACGAGGGTGCGGGACCAGAGCTGACTGCAGGGAGACACCCCCCGCCGCACGTCTCTGCGTCAGAGTCCCACGCGCTGGGACAGCGCGTCCCCGGGTGCTGACCACCCCCTGGGGCCGGCGGGGCGAGCTGCACTTGTGCAGACAGGGACACCGTCAGGCTCCTTGCTGAGGCGGGCCTCATCCCCGTAACTCTCGCTTTAGGGTCGAATAAGCTCCTGACGGCCCCTCACCCTGGAATTTTCAAAGGGGCTGCGAGGAAAGGCTCACCTGTTTCAGGTGGGTGAAGGTGTCGGGGGTCGCGTGCACGGCTTGTTTCTCCTCCTCATCCTTTCTCCGCTTCTTTGAGCGGGGGGCTGCCTTCTCCCCTGTCCTCTGTGTCCGTTTGCTCCGCTGTCTCTTGGTTTCACCTCCTCCGTCTGCTTTTGGCAGCTGGTTGTTGCCACATCCAAAACCACCTTGAACTTGAGCCCCCAGAGCTTGCTAATGTGGTTGGAAAGGTAAGAAATGAGAGAGCTGTTTACAGGTGGGTTTTCAGTTCCAGCACGTCGGGCCCGCCCTCAACACGCTCCTGACGGGGGGAACAAAGTTCTGGAGGGAAGGTGGCAACGTTGAATGCTACCGCTGTTTTCTCAAACCGTCACCCCCTTTTCTCAAATGTTATTCTCTGGTGGGGACACCAGCCAGCAGCGGAACCCCCACATCTGGCTGCATTCCCCTCAGAGGCACCGCCGCCCGGCCGGCCAGAGTCCCCGGCCCTGCTGCGGGGAGCCAGACGGCCTCTGCTCAGGGTCTCACCGAGCTACTCGGGCTCCCGAGGCGTGGGTGGAACCCGGGCCTGCGCAGCGCCTGACGGGCTCCGGGAGAGCTTCACCCTGCACGTCTCCAGAGGAGTGCACCAGCGGGCCTCAGCGGTCCATAAAACCAGCCAACGCTGGCCATGCTAGTCACGCCCAACCACACATTCGACTGAACAGTAACTGCTGTACACTTAGAACCAACAAAAGAGAACTTATGCGACAGCAATAAACCTTTCTTGACTTTTGTCTTTATAATTAGTGAGAGTAAGTCGGTCCTCGAAGGGGTCATTAAAGGCAGTGCTATCAATACCCAAAGACACGGGAGCGTACTTTAGAACCCTGACTTCTAAGTCTGATAGCTGCACTTTGCTATGTGGGCAGCTGCAGTTGCTGAGCTCCCTTTAATGTGTTCTGCAGACGACCCTGAGGGTCTGGAGACTCGAGTCTCCAATGACGCTCTAATGGCTCGGAACAGGGACAGCAGGGTCTCTAAGGGGCGGGCGCACGCCGTTTGCGGCCAAGGCACACGACACCTGCCAAGAGGGCCCGCTGCTGCCCGAGACTGCAGAGCGGGGCTGTGTCTCACAGACCTCAAACTCGTGGACACCGAACCCTGAACTTGCTTGTGATTTCCAAATGCTGACAGGTGCTCTTCAGATTTTCCCCATGGACGAATGAAAAAACCAGTAGGCAGGCTCAGACTGCCCGCCTGGGGCTGGGTCCGTGGCCGCAGGGCAAGCGCCCGTGCACGCTCAGCAACGCAGGCCCTCCGGTGCCACTCAGAGAGAACCCCGAGTCCGACTCCGGGAGGGGGCGCTCCAGGCGACTCCCACACCGCCGCTCAGGGAACCCCGGGCCAGGGGCCACCCCTGCACGTGCACCTGTGTGGGATCACCTGGGGCCTCGCGAAAACCACCTTCTGACCGGCAGGTCTGTGCGGGGCAGTGAGGTCCTGCGCCTCTCAGCCCCTGGGCGAGCTCACACTGCTGATCCCAAGACCTGCAAGGGCCTCAGGCCGCGCGCTGGCCCCTGAGGGACCGATGGGCACCAACAGCGCTTCCCACCCTCACGGTGACCGCCAGAACACTGGCACCACTGCGTCACAAAGAGCACTTTTAGCTACAGAGGACACAAAAGATGGGAAATCACCAGGAAGTCTGAGACAACACTCGCACTGCCCATCTGTGATCTTTTATCTGCACCTGCACGTGGTCCGTTAAAACCGCGAGTCGCACTTTGCGTTCTTTTGTTTTGGGGGCTGCGTGGCAACCCCGACAGGTTGCCCAGGCACGGCACATCCTTACACAGCACGCGTGTGAAGCGCTGCAGAAACCCCCTCACTGTAAAAACCCCGTCATCTATCAGAAGGGGAGACAGTAAGTGATATCTCGGGGCAAGTGCTCAGCACGGCCTAATGCCAGGGGTGTGGCGAGGGGCCGTCACCCCTGGTAGGGCTGGCTCTGCCCCTTGCCACCCTCCGAACGGACACGAGCACATGGACAGAGTCCAAATGCACACGGCACGGCTGACGTCATCCCTTCCTCGGCCCTGACACCCTCTCAGTTTTTTAGTGTGCAGCCACCAGCATCAAGACTTCAGTACCCGAGGCCTGGCTGCATGCAGAACGCCGTGCTGGGCGCCGAGGACAGAAGGTGCCCCGAAGCGAGCGTGCCCTACCCGGGCCGTCCCAGTAGGGGGCGCTGCGGATGCAGTGCCGTGAGCACAGGGGCACCAAGAGGTGTTTGAGAAAGGCGCCTGGGGAGACGGCTCCGGAACGGAGCTTCCGGTGGTGAAGCAGAGATACTGGCCGGACGCGGAAAAGACGGGGTGCCCTGCTGCAGGGATGGCGGCACCTGGGAGGCAGGCAGGGGGACCTGCGGGGACTGGGCTGCAGGTCCCACAGACCGGGCACGCGTCTGCCGGGGACAAACGTCCTGCGGTGAAACGGACAAAATCACCTCCGTCTGCGGGGCCAGCACCCCCCTCCACTGAACTGCCAGACAGACAGCCAAGGGACAACCAGGTAAACCAGCACCGGCTGCACGCACGGCGCCCTACCACTGAGGACCCTGCCGCTGAGAAAACGGAAATAATAAAACCCAAGGTGAGAAGCGGCGTGAGGGGCTCATCAACACCCAGCTCCTCTCTCAGACACAGAAGCAGCAGGCCGGGCCGGGCGCCGGAGCCCCAGGCTGCGGGCCGTCCCGCGCGGGTGCACAGACACACGGGGGCTGCGGCCTCACGAAGGCGCAGTCACAAGGAGCTCTCTGCACGGTGAAGAGCGGAAGCAAACCAGCGCCACGTGACCGACACGGGTAACCCAGACCCCGCGTCAGGGACCGTGTGACACTACACGTTGACACGCTGTGACACTGACTGGGACACAGGGTCACCAGCTGTCCCCAGGAGTCCCGGGGTCCCGGAGCAGGAGCTCCTCGGTGCCGCACACGTTTTGGCAACAAAGACACACAAACATTTCCATCTTTGCTTGAGCTGTGTCAGCTGGATGTGGAAAGTCAGCTGGCAGGCCCGTGCTACACACGAAAAGCATCACCGTGTCTGGGCGCTGAAAAAGCGAGCGAACAAACGATCCTCTCAGGAGTTCACGGGCGTGAGTCAGAACACTGGGTCCCCGGACAGACACGAGGAACGGAAGGGCGCTGCAGGGCACGCAGGCCGCGGAACCGCTGGCACCGGCACGCGGCGGTGCCCCTGCCGCGGCTGCAGCCCCCCACGGCGGGGCGGGGTGGCCCGAGCCGCACCTACCTGCCCTTCCGCTGGGCCCGGCCTCGCCACTGGCCTGCTGTCCTTCGCGAAGTCGTCTTCGGAGCAAAGAGCGGCCTCGGGCTTCTGGTCCCCAAGGGCGGCCGCCTTCTTGTTTTTCAGCAGGTGCTTCAGTAGCTCGTTGCCCGCGTCCACTTTGGCGGCCGGGGCCCCGGCAGGAAGTGGGGGGCTCCGCCCCGAGGGGACAGCGCAGGCCGCGGCCGTTTCGGCTGCCTGACTTCCAGCGCGCCCCTCTGGCGGAGGGCCCTCGTGGCCCGGGCCCTGCTCGGGCTCGGCCGTTTCCTGTCTGTCCCCTTCCGCGGTGGCAGGTGTGTCCAGGGGCCGCCTGTCCCCCTCTGCAGTGGCGCACGTCTGGTGAGGCGGAGCTCCTTGGGAGAACTCGCCGGGGGGCAGGCTGTTCTCCGGGTCGGCGCGCTGCTGGCCTGCCGCCGTGCTAGGAGCCGACGGGCCGCCCACCTCCCCCGGCTCGGACTCTCCTTGCGGAGGCGGCTCGCCGGGCGTGTGCACGGTGGGCGTGGAGGTAGCTTCGGAGACGCTGGGGGTCGGCGGAGCCGTTATGTCCGAGTGAGGAGTGGACGGCGCCTTGGTGGACTCCGCGTCGTCGTCTCTCTTTTTCTTTCTCGTTCTTTTCTTCTTCCCCTTTTCCTCCGGGATGATGTCGGAGTACAGCTGGATGAGAGACTGGGCGGAGCCAGGGTACCCTTGTCCATGGGTTAGGGCAGGGTCCTGGCCACAGGGCAGACCGCCGCTGGCCCCTGGCGGCGCCGCGGACAAGGCTGGCGCGAAAGGCGGCCTCACGGGGGACTGCGGGAAGCCGGCCCCGGGAAGACCTCCAGGTGCCTGCTGACTGGGGTGGAAGTTTGGGCTCCCGCCAGGCATCGAGGGCGAGTCCGGGACGAACGGTGCGGGTCCCAGCTGCCTCCGCTCGCCGGCTGCCAGGAAAGTCGGAGCGGGGGGCGAACTCACAGACCCGTGCGCACTCTGCTGCTGTAGAGCCTGGCCCACCGGCTGCTGGTGCTGCGGAGACTGCTGCAGGGGCCGCGGCGGCTGCAGGAAGTCGCAAGGCAGGTCGGGGCCGTAGAACGGGGCCTGGGGCGCGGCCGGCCTGGCGCTCAGCTCCAGCCTCTGCTGCAGGGCGCGCTGGCGGTCCACCTCCTGCAGCAGCTGGACGCGCTGCCGCTCCTGCTGCTCGCGGAGGCGCTCCTTCCGCTCCCGCTCCTGGAAGCTCTCGCTGAAAGGGTTGTTGTCGTCGAACTCCACCCGCGGAGGCGGGCCGCTCTGTGGGTTTGCGCTGGGCACCGTCCCTGGGGCTGGTGTGCACGTTTTCATCGGCAGCTGGGGAACTGGAGGCTGAATCCGGGGCGGGTTGAGGGACAGGTGAGCAGGGGCGCCTGGAGGCTGCCACCCTGGCAAGCCGGGCATCCGCACGGGGCTGGCGTGGCCAGCAGTGACGGTCGTGTGCGGCAGCGGCTGGGCCACCAGGGGGAAGCCGGGCTGGCCGAGGACAGGTGGGGCGGCCCCAGGAACCAGGGGCAGCTGGGGCTGCGCGCCGGGCAGGACGGCGGGCGGGGCCATGGCGCACTGCTGCTGCTTCATGCGGTAGTCCTCCATCAGCTCGGCGTGCTCCTTCTGCTGCTTGCGGATCTGCGAGGAGAGAGAGACGTCACTCGCGGGCGCACACTGCCGGTGCAGCCCACGCCCCGGCCGGTTCCGTCTCACACAGGCGACCTGCGTCGCTCAGGCAGCGGCACGAACCGCAGAAAGCAGGATCGACGCACACTAACCGAAGACCGCCAATCCTTTCTAACAACAGGGTTTCTGTGAAGCCGCCTGTAAGACCTTTTTACGTACGAAACACCAAAACCAAACTCCACGTGCAGTTTTCTGAAACTACTGGTAAGAAAACCTCACTGTGGAAGTCAGAAACTACTTCAACTACAAAAACACAAGACAATAAACCGAGGCCACACAGCTATCAGCTAACTGTAACACCTTAGAAGTTGCACTGATCCATCAGGTCAGAATAACTGAAGTTTAACTCAAACCCCGCCATTCAGACATGTTAACGTTCCCTTTCTTCAACGTACACAACGGCACCCCCACACCCCACCGGCCGCCGCCGGGGTTAAGAAGACTGGATTGGAAGACGCCGTGCATTTAACAGCGAACATGCTCCCATCTCCGAACTCCGTATAACCTCGGAAGTACCTTCAACAGTTCCCCGTATGGTCCCAACAGACTGGTGCCAAATGATTCATCCCCAAACCCTCTGGGCCCCGGGCCGGCGCCCCGACTCATCCCCGACTCATCCGGTGAGGACGCAGCCGGAGACGAGGGCTGGGAGGGGGCGGGTGCCGGCGACGTGCGCACCCTTCCCAGTCATGCCAACCGCGGGTGGGTGGGTCTCACACCAGGGGTCCTCACCGACGTGCAGGTCCGGCTGGCGAGCCCGCTCTCCGCACGCAGTGGTGCAGACCTACTCCCCAGCAGCTGTGACTTCTGCCTCGTTTTCTCCTCTTTTCCGGCCAGTTCACTGAGAGAACTGGAGTCACTGACAGACTGGGGAGGCAGCAGGAATGTACACGAAACCCCCAGAACAGTGTCTGTGAACTGGAAGGCGGGGTCCCCGCCATTCCCACCACACTCG
Source organism: Trachops cirrhosus (assembly GCA_028533065.1). Lineage (NCBI taxonomy): Eukaryota > Metazoa > Chordata > Mammalia > Chiroptera > Phyllostomidae > Trachops > Trachops cirrhosus. The sequence goes on from CM052549.1 coordinate 80,933,369, forward strand.
AAGCTACTTTAACTAAACCACCAGCAATCAGCATCCTAACGAGATCAGGCCGGACAGTGGGCAGCTACACAGGGACAGGCGACCGCTGGCTTCCACAGAGGACACCCTGAGGGTGGGGGACACGAGGCCCCCATCACAGAGAATTCGCACAAGACGACAAAAGGGCTAAAATGACGTTACAGGGAATATTCACGCCTAGAAGTGTGTTTGCTCGTAGCACACACCAACGAAGTAAAATCAGAGAGAAAAGAAACTTGCCTTCTGGGTTAGTCCTGGTTCGCAGACCGAAGCACACCACAGCCCCTTGTCGCCAGCACCGCGCCGTGGCGGCGAGAGCACCACCGGGGCAGGCTGCCCAAGTCGGGGCTCCTCACGCTACAGCCCGGAGGTGCGGCCCTGCCTCTGCGGTGACCGATCACCAGCCTCTCCCTGGGCACGGCGGTGGTGCCGCCAACCTCAGAAGGCGGTCCCTACAGCGTTCCTTATGGGAGCACGCCGGATTTTGTCAATGTGCTCTGAACCCCCCCACATCAGCATTTAGGTTACTTTTCAATTTTTTTTTTAAATTAAAATGGACAGTTGGGAGCCCAACTGACTCTGTGGGTGTACAATTCTCTGAAGGCTCACACTCAGACGTTAGTGCCACCACCACCACGAGCAAGATGCAGAAAACCCCCTCACTCCGCCTCCGAGGTCGAACCTCCCTCCTGCAGCCCTCAGCTTGGGAAACCACCCGGCTACTATCCTGCTTCACAGCTCTGTCATTTCGAGAATGTCATGCAAGTGGAATCGGCATGTGACACTTCGGGATCAGCTTCTTTTACTCAGCATGACGCTCTCAAGACCCCGCCAGGTGAGGCCTCCTCGCTGCCGTGCAGTGCTCCGTGGGGACACGCCGTCCTCCGTGCCCCCACGCACCACGGAAGGGCACATGGGCTGTTCCCGTTCTCAGTGACCATGAACAGAGATGCCATACCCAGACACGGGTTTTAGTGTGGACCCCAGTTTTTGAATCACGTGGGTGAACACCTAGGAGTGGGCTTAGCCCTCTTTGAACACTGTCACTACTCTATCTCACTGTTTTCATTGACTGCAGAGAGAGGGGAAGGAGGGAGAGAGGAGAGAAACATCCATCAGTTGCCCCTGCATGCGCCCAGAACGGGGACCCAACCCGCAACCCAGGCCTGCGCCCCGACGGCGACGGAACCCGCAACCTTTCCGTTTGCGGGACGACGCCCGACCAACCGAGCCACGCCGGCCAGGAGTGTTAATGGTCTTACTTTAAGTAAGATTTTACCTCTTTTGAAGGACAGCTACAATTTCAATATAAGCATTTTGAGAAACAACTGGTTTGTAATGGAGAAATGGTTTCATTTTCTGGGAATGAGTACTTTTCACAAAAAATACCATTGCATTTTAAGAGGAAAATATGGAAATACTAAAAATGCACCATGAAAAAGAATCACTAGGAAGCTTCAAACGCCGGATCTAAGACTCCAGAAGTGACCAGGAAAGTAAAGGCAACGGTCAAGAAAAGGTCAGCTCCGAGGGAGCAAACGCTCCTCGGGCCGATGCTGTGCCGGCGGGAACCCGGGGCCTCCCGGCGAGCCCTGCGCTCCAGGGCGCCGAGCCCCCGGCAGGAAAAGCCACAGCAGCTGCCCAGCTGCCTTCCGGGGCATGAAAAGGCCTCCCTGGGTCAGGCCTTTGAGGGCTACTCTGCTCGGGGCGGCCCACCGAGCACTTTCATGTGACCACCAGCCCAGGGATAGGCCGGGGTGCACCGCTCCCCTCGGCCAGAGGCCCGATGGCCCTCGCCCGGTCTCACGGCGCACAGACAGCCGCCCCCGCACACAGACGGCTCCCTACCTGCTCCAGCTGCTTCTGAACCATGCTCTGCTGCTCGGTCACGTGCTTGAGCTGCTCCGCGTCCTCTTCCGGGAACTCCCGCCCGGCCTTCTTGGCGGTGCGCTGCTTGGCAGAAAGCGCCTTCTTGGATTTTCTGTGGGCGCCAATTTGTTCCTCGAGGTATTTCTGCTGCATCTGAAGCAGCTGCTGGGTCTCCTGCAGCCACTCTTCGTACTGCTTACGCTGCGAGTCATCTGGGGGGAAAGCGGAACCCTCGCCGCGCTGGCCTTCCCCAGCGTCCCCCGCCCAGAGAGGTCCCCCAAACCCAGTTTGTAAGGCAATGCACTTTTACAGGATCTGGTAGCAGGCATTCTGAAAGCGCCGTGCTAAACATTGGACCGCGGTGTGGCTGCTACGGAGTGGGAGGTTTTAGGAAAGTATTTGAGAGAACCAAAGAGTGTGTGTTTTTAGGACAGGAGTTAGCTTCATACTTATTGAGACTATAAATCTAATCTTTGGAAGCAGACTTTTATCTAACATAAAAATAACCTACTGAACAAACTGCTGAAACCCTACGTGCATCTCATTAAGTCAAATTTACAGACTCTGAAGACACAAAGACAGACGCACCCTGTCGCAGCCCTGAGCGTGGGTCACGCCCCATTTCCCACGCTAACAGGCTGAACGACTTTCCCGTTTCCTAGTGGTGCGAATGGGTCCCACGCTGAGGGAGGGAGCACAGAATGGTTCAGAAAGGACCAATGTGAAGTCTACGTTTTACAAAGGACGTCTGCACCTTAGAAACACTGGTAATTTTTAGGGATTCTGTAATTTGTACTTCTGTAGGTAAACAAAGACTGGGAATAATTAACCAAGTACAATCTTTCCAGTTTTACAACTGGCATGGACAGCTCCCCACAACGACTCTCTCTCCTCCTCTGCCCCAATGGTCCTTCCTTACTCTCTCAGGACCCTTCACTGCCGTGATGCCAAAAAAAAAAAAGTCATCTCATGTAGTGGAATTCAGAATATACCTTTTGACTCACTTTTGAGACAAAGGAGTAAGTACCATCCCCAGAAGGACATCAGCTGGAAGGCTACATCAGTGACCACAGAGTGCTGTCACACAGTAAGAGTGCACCAAAGCCAGTGGGCATAGGAAAGCCAGAAAAAGCCAGTTGGTTACAGCAGTTCACTTGTTTGGAATGCAAATACGTTCGAATCAGGATCGCCATTAATGCAGGGGTAATTTGAAAGGGTCGGACTTTGGGGTTGTTCCTAAACCCAGAAGTCCCGGCACACGTGTGAACTTGAAATCTAGTCTAAATTTGAAGGGCATTTTCCAAGAACAGGCTTTTTCACAAGGTTTCGGAAGTTCTGCTTCGGGTAGAATGAGACCTACCGCAAGGAAAGCCTTTCTGGTTTCTGGAACCAGGAGAGCAGAGGTGAGCAAAATGAAAAATAACGGTGAAAAAAAAGTTAGCTAAACAGTCTGAAGATTTCAGAAAGGCTCAGTTTGGGGAGAACGTTCAACACTACCCTGAACCGCCGCGGGGCCCCGGGAGACAGTGAGACGGCTCTGGCACCGCGCGGCCAACCCCGCTGCGCTCTAAGCATCCTCCCTGTGTCGCTCCCATCTGGTGTCCTGGTCACCGAGGCGACCGCCACTGGAGCAAGAAGAGGTCTCACTCTCCAGACTGTAAAGTGCCCGATCTCCCTGTCTATCATCTATATCAAAGTAAATAGCAACAGTACTGAAGAGAGTGGGGACGAAGATTTTCCTCCGTTAAAATACTTATCTAGCTATAATTCTCCATGCACAGAGGGAAAAACAAAAGCAGTGGAAATACATGCCTCGAGGGAAAGACGCCCACTAAGGCTTCACAAAGAGCAGGCGCTGAGACCGGAAGCCACACGCCCGCACTGACCGCAGAGTTCTAGACACAGACACAGCGGCAACGAGCAATCCCCGAAAACAGGTAGCTTGTGAGACTCATACTTACTGACAAAGCCCGGACCGAAATTTGGAGGGTTAGGCCTAGAAAGCTGATGTGTTATACTGCCGTCCTAAAATAAGTAAAATTTACACACAGGTTTATTCCACATTTCAGTTCAAGGGGAAGAAACTTCACAAAAAAAAGAAAAAGAAATGGAAGGATTAAAAACCCTTTAATTTCCTAAGACATCTTTAAAACTCTCATTTTACTAAAGAGCAAAATGAATTGAGTGGCGACAACCTATTTTCTGGAAATTTTACTCTCTCTGAACTGCTGCGTTTTCTGGACTTCGGCTGAAAAACAAGCACGTTCGAGGCGAGGGACTGCCCAGTGGGCATGCGGCACAGGGCGAACAGGCCCCACCAGCGTGTAGCTGGAGACCCCACAACACCCCACTTCGGACGGAACCCACCCGGCTTCACTGCGACCAAGGCACGAGCGTGGGCTCTGGGCTGACGACACCCTCTCTACAGCGCAGCCGCCCACACCAGGACCGGCGCCTCCGTCGTGCGCGCACGGAGCGCAGGCGGGCCGATGGCACGCCGCCCCCAGGCCCCTCCGCTCCCACAGCCCGCAGCAGCCTGGCTTCTTCTCACAGGGAACGGGGCGCAGATGTGAGCGCAGCCAACCTAGACCCGGCCGGCTGCGCAGAGGACACAGCTCCACAGAGAGGGGCAGGAGGTGGCTCAGCGGGCAGCTTCCTTCTGCGTCCTGGGCGGACGCCGGACGGGTCGGGCAGGCCTACCTTCCCTGACACTGCTCGACACTAAACATGTAAGCATTTACACTCGAAGCAGAGTATTTTGAATGGTGAATATTCAAACGACTAAATGATTCCAAGGAATAGATAGCAGAAGGTGACTTTACCGAAACAGAATAATTATCATCCGTGTTTTCTGTTTATAACAGCTTTGACTCCAAAATGCAGGACAGGACAACGTCTTTGTGGAGCTGAAGCTAGACAAAAGTAACACCCAAAACCCTGTGCCTTTGGTTTCCCTGCACGTGACTTCCTACCCGTAAACACGGAGCTCCTTTTCAGGAACCACCGTCAATGGTTGACCTCACTCTGTCCTCTCCCTAAAGATGAACAGAGAAACCTCTTTCTGCTGAGCCAGGGTCTAAGACTCCCATCACTGCTAGAAGTGGTCTCGCCCTGCAGGAAAGGCCGGGTGGGGGCGAAGGGCGCGTCCCGGAGGGACGGGGCACGGTACCTGCGGAGCGACCTGCGGCAGGAGGGTCTGGCCTTCGCCCGTCTGGGCCCCGGGCCCCGACTGGCCCATGAAGGGGAACCTGTGGGCAGGAAGCACCAGGGTCAGGTGACGCGCACTTGGAACTACAGTTACTCTACGTGCTGAAACACGTTCTCTCCCAGGGCAAAAGGAGTCATGTCCACGTCTTCCTCACCCCACACCCAAGGGCACTGACCCCGCCCCCACCCTCGGCAAAGTCGACTCTTCCCGCCCCCTTGACTTTGGGTGAAGGGACGGGCAGAGACCAAGTCACTTTCCCTCCGTGACCCGGGGGCCGAGGCACACCGGCCAGGCCATGCCAGGGTTGCTTTACCCCCCGTCATGCACTTCACTGAACCTTAAAGTAAAATGAATTCAAGTGTTTTCAATCAAAAACAATCTAGTGAAGAAACAGTTTTATCACACACACTCTTAAGAAAATTTCTTCCAGTCTTTATCTTAAAAACTGCCTTTTCTGAACTAGAAACATAAAAATAATAAAAAATTGGGAACCGAGCTATTCTGTGCTCTAAATAAAGATGTCTCAGATAAGGAGTTTTACGCATTTTGGTACATTTCGGCATCTAACGTTCAAGCAAAAATCGGTCCCTGACCAAGAAAAAGTCTGTATGGCTGAAAACATTTGGCCGACATCTCGTTCCCTGCCGACCCCTGCAGCCCAGGCCAGACGACCTCTCCCCCTGCGTGCTGCCACTGCCCACCCCCGCCATCGGGGTCTCCCCGGGCTCTGAGGGACGGCACCTCCACGTCCTCCAAGCCGCGGCGAGCCGCAAACACACGCCCACACGCGGCGCGCACGCCCGTCTCTCTCCCATCGCAGAGGCGTGACGCTGGACCGGCAGGGGCTCTAATTCCGCGGTCCGTCTTTTACACCAAGTGCTGGGCAGTCTGGCCTGGTCTCCTTCTAATTTGACTTTGGACAGCAGACCGCAGTCTCATCAGCAGGGCCACGACTTCGCCCCCAATCAAACTGACATCGCTGCCCTACCAAAGGCTGTTGCACACACTTAATGTGCACCATTTATAGTTTCATTATTTCTTTGAAGCCATGGTAGTTATTAAACCTACTGCTAAATTTATTAAGAAGCACATACACCATAACTTGAATAACCATGTTTCGTGTAACTGGTTTCCTCCCTAGCACTGGTTTTGGATTTGCACCGAAAATGCTCTGGTAAGAAGGGTGGAGGCCTCACTGGAGCGTCAGAGAGCCAGGACACAGAAGGGGCCCTGCGCCGGAGAAGCCGTGCGGACCTCGCAGGGCAGCGGCGCAGCCGCCGGCTCTGCCCTGGTCTCAGCAGGGCCTCTGGCCCACCTCTAGACCATCTCGGCAGATGAACTGAACCTTCCGGGTTCCTGGTTTATAGGGAGTCTCACGCTTACTAGACTCATAGAGTTAGCTGTTTCCTTTTTTAAGTTTTGAGAGTCTATTTGTTAAAGCGGGGCACAGTGAAACAAGGACGGGCTTGGGATGGAAGAAGTGACAGAGGGGCCTTGGGGCTGGGGTCAGGGCATCGGCCCGGGACATGCTGCTGCTGCCTGCTGCTGCCCTGGCTGCAGGTCTCATGGGTCCCTTAGGCTTGAGGACACGCGCCCCTGTGGGGGGCTGGCAGGGGCGGGGGGGGGAGGCCCAGGCATGGTGGTCCTGGGAGGAGAGTGTGGACTTCACACTCACTTCCACAAGCCTCCTTTACACAGGAAGTCCTTCAACAAGGTAATGAGGCTCAATCCCTCCCTACTGCCAGAGGTTACCAACAGCCATCCACACGAGAACCAGCCACACGCTAGCCAGACACGGGCGGACCGGCACCGTCTGCGGGCAGCCCGACTCGGTCAGTCGGCGCTGCAGGTAGTGCACGTGCGTTAGAGAGAAAGCCACCACCACATTGTGATGGCGGGCGGTCCACGATCTAAACTGGAGACACTGCCCTGAGGCTACGCCCTAAGGGGCCACAAGCACCCCTGCTCCAGAAATGCACACGGTCTAGCAACTCGCAGTCTTCTGTAATGCGCGATTCCTGTTTCTCTGCTAACAGTGAAAAGGTGTGCAAGGTCTCCAACCGCCAACTTCATGACACTTTTTTTCTGATTCGAATTTCCTTTCGGGGCATTTACTTTAGAGTCTTACTATCTTCGCTGAAATGTTCCACATTTTTTGTGTTGTTCCTTTGATGGAATAAGAAATATTCAAAGACTTAAATAAACTACCATCTTAACACAAAACAGTTTTTACGTCTGAAACACTTTGGACTTCCTGACTGATCAGGTCAATCTTCCAGACCTCCCTGTGATGTTTTATTATGTTTCCCCTGCAACTAACGGGAATTAAATCCTCACGTGCGATCACACACAGACGACATCACAACAAATATAAGTGCCGTTCACTCCTACAATACGAGGGGGACCGACAAGGCCCGGAACTTACTTATCAGCAAAACACTTCCCTTTGAGGACTTTTTCATCCAGGGAAACCAAAGAAGGTTGGTTGCTCAGGGAGAGGTCAGGTGAACAGGGAGGGTGGGGCACAGGGGTCATGCTGTTTCTGTCAAAAACTGCCAAACGCCCAAGCACCGTGTGGGAAGCAGCACTGGTAAATCACCCATCACGGAATGGGCAAGTGCCTCGAAAGAGTCTTCACAAATAAAGTCACAGAAGCCAAACGCAGCCTCTCACAGCAACGCCAGCTGGCGCACGGATGCGGATGGGTTCCTAGGACACTCACCTAGCGGGGGAGGGCTGTCCCACAAGGGGCCCGCCCTGCAGAGGCTAATTCTGCTTCTGGTTGGGCCCCCCATCACACGGGTTGGTCAGTTACTGTGCATTCTTTGCCGGAGCCAGCAGCACCCTCCCTCCCGCGCTCCCTGACACAGAGGAGCAGCCAGCAGCCCCCGCCTACCTGCTCATGACCATGGGCGGCATGCCCAGGCTGCTCTGCGCCATCACCCTGTTGATGCCTTTGAGGGCCACCATTTTCGCTTTCATGATGGGGTCTGTGATTGCATCGAAGTCTAGAGGAGAGACATGTTTTAAAGTTATTTGGTTCACAGTACTTGGTTCGTTACACTCAGAGGCGATGTAACTACCACGGACGCCATACAAGGATCTACAGACTCTCCCTCACCGTTACTTAACAGCCACTACCACAGGCGTCCACAGTGAGGGTCACGAGACCCCAAGGACCAAGCCTGACTTCGGCGCGCCTCAGCGCCTGTAACTGAAGCAGGCTGCAATGCCCCAGCCCCACGAGAACGGGAACGGCAGCAATAATCCAAAGCAATGGGGCTCCTTTCCACCCAAACGTTCGCTTGCTAATCAGAGCTGCTTCCTTAGCAGTGGTAAGGCGACGAGAACGTGCAGCTACTGCCAACACGGGGGAGTTCCACTGAACCAGTTACCGCCCGTAAGAGACAAACGTATCGACTTCTGGAGGACACATCCTCGCAGTGAGGGTGAGTTACTGCGGAAAGACCTCTGCGTGTGAGAGAGAAATGGCGGGGTGATGCCACTGGCAGGGCGGAGGACAGTGTCCTCAACCCGCGTCCTCTGGGGGCCGGCTCCTCCCGTCAGAGGCACTCCGGCACCTGTGCTGCACTGCCAGCTTGTGGGGCACACCCCCCGTGAGTAAACTACTGGAAGGCAAATCGCTCCATATAACAAAAAGCTGCCGAACATGTACTGTACGCGAGGTGGGATTACGAAGTGTATTTAAAGTCAAGGCCTCGGAAACACGGCTGGAAGGAAAAACGACCCCCGAAGGAGACGCCCGTTTCCGCGGAACATTATGAACCGACTCGGGAGAGCCAAAGCGTGCTGGGCCCCTGGATCCACCTGGGGGAATGCACCACACCTAACCGCCCTCATCTCACGTTTGCAGGAGAACAGAAATGGGGCCCGTGGCGCTCCAGCCCACCGTCCGTGGCCCCGAAACCTCCCACGCACGCCGCCCCCGGCCCGCGGGGCCGCCCTACCGACGTTGGGGAAGAAGGGCTCCGCCCGCTGCCGGATCATGGCCTGCATCTGCCGCTGCTGCTGCTGCTCCTGCCGCTCCTGGTCCAGCAGGTCCTGCAGGAGCAGCGGCTGCTCCTCCAGGAGCAGGGGCCTCTCGCGGCCCTGCTGGGCTAGCGCCGGGGGGGCCATCGGCGGCTGCGGCGCGGTTTGACCGGCAGGTTTTCCTGTCCCGAAGCCATGGCTCACGGCCGGCTGGCCCTGGAGGAAGCCTGGGTTTACCGGCATGCCCTGAGGAAAGGCATGGTTTACCCGCGGGACCGCTGTCACGCTGGAACTCATGGCGCTGTCCAGGAGGGGGCCGGGCGGCGTCATGAGGGGAGGCGGCAGACTGGACACGTGGCCGGAGGGGGAGGCAGGCAGGGCTGGCGGTGGGGACCCCAGCGGCCTCAGGTCCGAGCCCTCCGATTTTTCGTTAGCAAGTAAACTAGAGAGGACGGGAGCGGACCCCGTCACGCCGCAGGAGCCGACCGCGTCTTCAGCAGGCAGCTGGGGGGGCCCGAGGGCAGCACCGTGGCCGGGGGCCGTGGTCTCCCGCTGAGGCCTCCTGTCCAGGAGCTCCGCCTCGCAGGACTGCAGGGCGGCCGCAGCCGCCCCGTCGCCGCCGTCCGTGTGCGCGGCAGCCAGGGAGCAGGGGGCGTCGGCGTGCCCTCTGCCCGCCTCACCGCTCTCGCGGTCACACCTGGCTTCCCCCCCGGGAGGTGGGGACGGGACTTCGGTTTTGATGTCACCGGCAACGGTGGGATTTTTCCACGGAGAGCGTCTGTCGGGAGGAGCCCCGGTGTCACCTTCCTGCTCCTTGCTCTTTGGGGCGGCGGACACACACTGATTCTCCGGCTTGTCCTCCATGGGGACGCTGAGGTCGAGCTCCTCGTTGAACACGCTCTTCCTGCCCCCGAGGTCCAGCTCCGGGTCCGTGTAGGCGATGATGTCGAACTCGCCCGACCGCAGCAGGTCGTCCAGGTGCGGGTCGTTGGTCTCCAGATTGCCTAGCGTGTCCAGGTCGTCGCCCTTGCCGTCCTCCGCATCCAGATTGAGGTTCTCAAGGTCGTCGTCGTCCAGGTCTTTGACTTCCACCCCCTCGAGGTCTTTAACGTCCAGTTCTTTTACAGTCGGGTCATCAGAATCCAGTTTTTCCTCAAGACCTTCCGGAGGCTGGGCAGCGACCTGCAGATTACCAGGCGGCGCCTCGGCTGGTGCCGATGTGGACAAAGGGGTCTCGGGGAATTCGCCACCCAGGGGATGACTCAGGGACCTCGTGCCCACAGACGCGTGCGCAGGATGCCCTTGCTCCGGGTGAGGCGGCGGCGCCTGGTCCAGACCGGGGTGCAGGGGCAGCTGATGAGGCAGACCCGGGGGAGGCCGTCTCAGGGGGTCGGCGTGTCTGGGGCCCGGCAGGTCCGGCCGGGGCGCGAAGGCCCCGTGCCTCAGGGCCGGGGGGCCCTCCAGCACGCCGCCGGGAGCGACGGGGAAGGGCAGCCGGGGCCTGCCGTCGGGGGCCCTGTGTCTCAGCTCGATGAACGCCGGGCCCAGGATGCTGTGCTGCTGCACGGGCAGGCTCTGCGGGGGGAAGTGCTGCGGGAGCCCGGCGGGGCCGCCGCCCTGCGGGCCGCCCACGGGCCGGGGCGCGTCTGCGGAAGTGGACCGTCTCAGCTGCGGAGGGACGCCGGGTCCGGGCACCGGCTGAGGCGGCAGGAGGAAGCGCTCCTGCCCAGACAGGGGAGCGCGACCCCCTCCTGGAAACCCGAACCTAGGAGGGAGAGAAGCAAGCAGTTAGCGGTGAGTGCTGCGTTACATTCAGAGCTACCCTGAGACAGGGGAAGTGTTAGATTGCACTCAGATACAAATGTTGCTACATATGACGACTTAGCAAAGAAAGAACAATCACGCTTAGAAAGCCCTGGTGAGTTATCCACGTGCAAATACACTCTGCTATGTGCACCCCGTCCGTACCTGAGGCCTAAAGGCCTGTGTTCACCAGGTACCGTAAATACAGGCGCAGGAACGGCCGCTAAGCGGACGGAGCGGACCGTTCCGAAACAAGCCTCGCACTGCTGGGGCTGAACGTGAGTCCGCTTCCCCCTCTACAGTCAGGGGGCTTCTGTGGAGGGGGCTGATTTGGAGGGGCCCTGAGTGAAGGGGGGCAATGCGAATTATGCTGAAGAGTTTCACAGGCCTTTGTATCGAGGAGATGAAGCCGAAGCCCAAGCACCGGGGAGACTAACCTATTTGTCTGAAAGGAATGAAGATGGGAGGTTGTAAGAGACAAAGACCAACAGGTATTAACTGCAGAGACATAGCAAATGAGCGTTGGCTGGTACGGCTCAGTGGATCGAGTGCTGGCCTGCGAACCAAAGGGTCACCGGTTCGATTCCCACTCAGGGCACCTGCCTGGGCTGCAGGCCAGGCCCCCAGTAGCAGCGTATGAGAGACAACCACACATTGACGTTTCTCTCCCTGTCTACCTTCCCCTCTCTCTAAAAATAAATAAAATCTTTTAAAAAACCCATTAACTTTATAAGGCTATCTCACCATGAAGTTCCTAGAAGAAAACATCCTTCCAGTGTGGCGATCCCACAATGTGGAATAAAACAGAAAACCGGAGAGAGAATTCCCATTCCTCGTGCCACAGGATGCTCTGATGGGACGTGGCGGTCCCACTCCAGAGATCTGAGGGGTGTGGCTGTGACGGAACCCTGACACAGCCAACGCTTAGTAACAGAAGGGGTGCCTAGGGCCTTCAGAGCCGTTGAAGGTAAAAAAAAAAAAAAAAAAAAACCCAGAACTTTTAACTGCTTGAGAAAATTACCAGCGGGAAGTCCACCTGCGAAACAGGCGGGGTCTGGGACACGTGCGGCAAGGAGCCATCCGCTGCCCTCGGCAGCCAGGCCGAGCGCGCTCCCCCAGGGGCGCCCCCAGTGCGGCTCAGTTGTACAGCCCCCAGGGGAGCACACCATACCACGCTCAGCGCGGGGGAAGGGCTGTCTCCGGCTCCCTCCCTCTCCCGTCCTCTCTCAGGCCTCAAACCAACAAAAGTCTCCTTTCTCACAGTAATGAAGGAAATGAGGATGTCGTTTCCAAAAAGAAAAAAATGTTTAAATGAAAATGGCTTTTTTTTGGTGTTTTTCTATTATAAAAAGTTATTCAATGTAAAAAAACAAAAAAACAACCCACTGACAGAAAAACACACAGCGTCAAACGTCAACTCCAGCTTTCTGGGGAGCACTGCTAACCCGCTGTGTCCCACTCAGGGCATTTACCTAACCGTCTCTGCAGTTCTATGCAAACGAAATCGTGTCATTTATGATCTACTTTTCCAACTCAGTGAGTCACACAGCTCTTTCTCATCAATTATTAGAGCAGACATTTTCACGGCTCTCTCGTACTTCACAACACAGATACACCGTGACAAGTTCAACAACCTGCTCCTGAGTCTCATGCCTTCGACTTCTAAGACGACTGTAACCGAACCTGTGCAAAGATTTCTCGGGGTGAATCATCCTAAACACACAGAGCAGTGCAGTCAACGTCAGCCATCGCTAGTATTTGTTATCATTGCCGATGGGGATTTAGACCATTTCTACCTTTTATGCTTTTATAACCGGTGGTGAAAATAACCCTGAACATGTTTCTTTGTGTCTGTAAATTCCTACGAAGCAAAACTTCCTGTAAGTCAAAGGTATTTCCAAGCTGCCCACGGCTGCACCAGCCAAGATGCCCATCAACTTGACTTATGTTACCCGCTTTTCCGATGATTAATCTTCACATTAAAAAAGCCCCTGACCTCTTTTTAGTGGAAACAGCACCAGTTATATCTCAAGGGGACTAAGAAGCAAAAGCAGTAACAACTCCTTAGGGGGAACGTCATCTGTCCAGTCCGCTCCGACAGCAGCGTAAGGGCGGCATGAAATGGAAAGCATTACCTGAATCCGTGAGGTCGCATCCCCATGCCAGCAGCGTCGGGGGCGTAGGGCCCGCGCGGGTCTTTTGGGAAGACGGGGTACCGAGGCCCCATGGGCGGGACGGCCGGCGTACGCAGGCTCCCGGGGTAGGGCGGCGGCGGCCTGGTGAAGGCCGGGCTCATGCCCTCGGGCTGCCAGTGCTGCAGGGGGTGAGGCGCGGCGGCCGGGTCCTGGGGCCCCTTCTCCTGCCGGCCGGCCATCTTCTTCTGCTGCTGCTGCTGCAGAATCATCTCCCGTAACTTCTGCCGCTGGATGAAAGAAACTAAAGTCACTGGGATTCCCAGTCACGGGTGGCTTTGTAAATCCTAACACTCCCAACATGTGACTAAAGTGACGTTTGAAATACCTTCATGTTTTAAAGTGTGATGAAGCACCAGTTACACTTAACTGTTCAACAGATTACGGAGCATGAATTGATTATTTGGGGTCTTTCCCTCGCCCCATAACTGTCACAACTCCAAAACCTTTCCTAAATAAGAAGACCCCTAAAAATCCATCCACACTCGAAGTACATCTGGAATAATCCAACGGAACTGGTGCTAATTCTACCACTTTCGCTTTCCTTGTTGGCAGTGTGAAGAGCTCAGCAGAAGACATGCTAACTCCAGGGCAGAAACTAGTGCGATGAAACGGACGCTCTCGAACCACACACGTGACGCGTCTGGGAGCGTCTGGGAGCGCGCGCCGTGCTCACCTGCCGCAGCTTCTCCGCGTCCGCCTGAGACGCACTGCCGGGGCCGCTGTGTGTGTCGGGGCCTCCCGAGGCCGGCGCCGGTCCAGGAAGCTGCGCGACACTGGGAAACTGCGGGCCTTGAGAGTTCACGGGGGCGCTGGGAGGGGCACTGAAGTTCCCCTCGGACCCGGGCCGAGGCTGGTCAGCAGCACTGGGAGCAGCTGGACTCATCCCAAAAGCATCCGCCTGAGACCTTGGGGTCATGGGGGGCTGGTCGTAGGGATCCCGAGCGGCAGACGGGGAGACGCGGCTGAAGGCGTCTGCAAGGCCTGTTCTGGGGGGCCCGGGAGTCTGGGGACAGGCATCGGGCGGCCTCCCCACGGGGCCTGCCAAGGCTGAGCCTCGGCTCTGCGCTGCCTGCAGGAACGCATCCTGACTCGGCAGGAGGGCAGGTCTCGTCACTGAGGACCGAGCGAAACCCTCTGACACCCTGGGCCGGGCTGCTGCTGGTGGCTGAGAGTAAAAAACAGAAACGCCAGGTCTCGGTGTCCCCGGAGGGTGAGCGTACGGGTCCGAGTGCCTCGGAGTAGCTGCAGGCGTAACGAATAAGTCCACCTGGGTCGGTGGCCTTGGGGTGGGTGGCTGCTGACTGTACGGATCAATCGTGGGGGGGCGGGGAGTGCCAGGGGGCTGAGAATAAGGGTCTGGGTTGGAGCGAGGCGGTCCTGAGGGCTGGGAGTACGGGTCCTGAGATGCCGGCCTCGACGTGCCTGCGGGCTGGGAAAAGGCCCTGGCAGGGTGGGCGAAGGCCTCCGTCATCGCCGGGTGCGGGGTGAGGGGCGGCTGGCTGTACGGATCGCTGGACTGGCTCTGAGAAAAGCCATCTGCGGGCCTGGGTGTCAGAGCGGGCCTCTCGTACGGGTCCACGGGCAGGCGCCTGGGAGCCTGCAGCCCCGGCCCGAAAGGGTCCTGGGAGGGTGGAGGTGGCTGCATCGGAGTCTTGAAAGGTCCAGCACTGCTGTCCAGAGGCGCGGGCGTCAGCACGGGCCGCGCGTAAGGGTCAGGGGCCCGCTGCCTTTGAAACGAGTCTGCCCGAGGAGATGGCTTCGGGAAGTGATCATTGGTTGCAGCTGCTAGAGGGCCTTTGGCGGTCTGTTCCGAAACGACCGGAGAGCGGGGCGGGCCCGCGGGTTTGGGGAACGGCTCTGCCAGCACAGGCCGAGGTGTGTCTGGGGGTTTTGCGTAAGGGTCGCTACTCGTCACGGAGGAAGAACAGGACTCTCTGACGGGGGACGGCTGACCGGCCGCGCTCTCGCTCACCGGGGCGGGCCTTGGTCCTGAGGGCAGGGGCGCACAGCTCTCCGCCAGGCCGGCAGAGTTTCTTCTGGAAAGGCCGTGGCCCGCTGGAGGTGGTCTTGGAGTGCCGACCATCTTCGCGTAGGGATCCATCGGAGACGGCGGCCGGGAGGCGGCAGCCCCGGGCGAGAAGGCCTGCGGCGGGGGCGGGGGCAGACTGTCCTGGAGCGGCGCCCGGGAGGGGGCGGCGGGAGGGGGCGGGGCCTGCGGCTTCACAAACACGTCGTCCGCAGGCGCAGCCGCGGGGGTGCCGGGCAGCGGCTTTGTAAACAGGTCCTTGTGGAACGAGTGTGCCGGAGACGCGTTCCCGCCGCCGGGCTGGGGCGCCGAGGGGCTCTGCATGCCGCTGCTCGGCGCGTCCGGGCCGGGCGGCACCGGCAGCGCCTGCGACCCCGACTGCTGCAGCTGCTGCTGCTCGCTCTTCACCTGCTCCAGCTTCTGCGAGGCCTCGATCTTCGCCTGCTGCTTGCTCTTCTGCCGCATTTGCTGTTGGGTTGGGAAAGAGGACGCGATCGTGAGGTTCAGGGAGATGTAACTGTCACGGGGCAAGGCAGGTGGCTCGCTCTTGGAACGAACTCTCAGTTCTGCGGGGAGGTGATCTGCCCGAGGCCTCGACTACCACAGCGCACCCACGTGGAGCGGGACCCTCCTGAAGAGGAGGCGGTGTCCCCGAGGTCCCCCCTGGCTCCCGCACGCCCAGGGCCGTGCACCACCCACTCCAGCAACTCCGGAAACACCCAAAGCAACTTGCGTGCACTTTACCGAGAAAGGAACGTCTACTCGTGACCAAACGTCTCTGTTCTCGGGAGACCTACGTCCCCAGAAGACACAACTAGCTCTCTTCAAGCAAAAACGCAGGTGGAAGAGCTAACTGCTACACAACAGAACACGCCACGAACCTGCCGGAACTTCCACTCCTGCTCGTGTTCCGACTCCCTCTGCTTCAGGGGGTCCTTGAAGAGCTCCGCGTCGGCCCGCGCGCCGGGGTCGGCGCCGTCCGGGTGCTGCTGCCGCCGCAGGGAGTCGTTGGACATCTGCACCTTGTTGATGCGCAGCGCGGCCCTGTTGTCTCTGGCCTTTTGCTGTGAAAACGGGGCAGGGAAATCACGTCTATGTACACGCACAAGCTCTCAGAAACGAAAACGAAACAGCAAGAACAGGCCACGCAGAATGAGGTGGAGCCCTCCAGCCCTCACGGCCCCTCGGGCGAGAGGAGGATGAGGGGGAGGAGGAAGATGCTGCCCCTCTGCCCCCCCCCACGCCTGTCTCTTCCGAGTTACAGGACCGTTTTCTGCTGAACCTGGCAGCCTACTGCGGGAGAAAACAGGGCACACTAACGCAGCCTGCGAATGCTGCGCCCTGGGGAAGGAATCAGACACGCCCCTGAAACAACCGCGTGGTCTCCGGCACCCGGGACCCGACGGCCGGCTTACAGAGACGTCACACGTCCCACCCAGAAAGAACGGGGAAGTCGCTGCAGAAGCAGAGCTGCCTGCCAGCTGCACAGGTACGAACACGTCTCTGCCACGGAAGGCCTTGGCCTTAACCCCAGACGGTGAGAGTGCGGCTCAGGTGTTCTGTTCGGACACAACGCACAGGGTTTGGTTTTACATACCACGTATGGCGCTCTCTCCTGCGAGCTGGCTTTTCTCCACAACTTAGCGATCTGCTTCACCCTGGTGGTCCAGTCTGCAACGAAAGGAACGGTACAGGCGTGTCAGAGCCCCGGTGGGGACGTGTCACGGAGGAAGGCTGACGAACCGCTGACAGGCAAACTCTGCTTGGCCGGACTCTCGCAGACGAGTGGCCCACATCCAGTTCTCTGTGCAGCGCGAAGCTCACGGAGCACAGCAGACTAACCAAGTGTTTTCTGGAGTGTTTGCTGCCTTATTACCAACCTCACGTGTAGAATTAGGACGCTTTTAAATCAGAGGGGCTAAGCAGCCAGTATCAGTTTAAGCCAAATACAAGGTCCGGCACAAATAACGCCCCTATTACAAAATCTTTTATTATGAGATCCTAAGCAATTATTCCCGTAATGTAACAGTATCACACAGAATACACATTACACTTTAGGTGAAATGTTCCCGTTGACACTACACGTTGTTACACCCATATTATTACCCTACCAACCACACTCACGCAGGCCTCACTTCTGCCAGACCCTGTAGGATACATCCCCTCGGCCGCAAAGCTGTTACCAGAAGCAAAGCTGAAGGTTTTGTGCGCTATCTGTGCTCAGGAGGGGTCTTTCATTTTGACCAAAAAAAAACCAGTGTCACTGTAGACGAGCGTCACACAGACCCGGAGGGGTGACGCTTTCAGGTCACTCCCACGGAACCGTGTCGGGACAGTGCGAACGAAGCTTGGGCGAGCCGGCCAGTTGTGATTAAGGCAGGAACAACGTGGTCCACGGTAAAGGAGAGGAGGAGGAGAAGGGAGGGAGGCGGGGAGAGGCCACTGAATGTGGACCTCGTGCTACTTCCCAGGGCCGGGAACCACACAGGGAAGCCACTGCAGCACCGGGCGCTGAGGAAACCCCGAGGGCAGCCCGCCCCAGCACCAAGGGGCTGGCTCCTCGGCCGCGGGCGGGGAAAGGCACAGGCAGCCCGCAGGTGCTGCGCGGACGGCCCCCGCTCGCAGGCGCTGGCTCCTCCCGTCGGAAAGGCGGCCTCAGGTCCGACGTGTAACGAACGCCGCGCCACAAGGGGCACGCAGGCAGAGGCACCCGGCGGCGGGCAGCCGCCCACAGCAGTGCAGCCGCCGCAGGACAGGGCGCCCGGCAGCAGGAGCGCAGGACAGCAGGCGTGCGCGTGCTCACAGCCCTCGCACGCCCGTGCTAATCCAACGACCCCCGTCAGTCAGAATGTTCGAGAAGGCTGCCGCTGTGTCTCCTGCCGTCTCTCCGCTCGGACGGGACGGCTGGGGGAGGGAACGTCGCCGGGCGGGCGCTGACGGCAGCAACACTTAGAACCGAGCCTGGCCTGACTGACTGAACACCTGAGGTCCCGTCCTGCCCAGAGCAGGCTCATCTCCGTGGTCACGGAACAACGCGGCGCTGACGTCCGCCTGTCTGTGCCGTCTCCAGGGCCGGAGAGCACGTCACCCCTCCACTTACCTCCGCTCTCGGGGACAGGCCAGCGGCCCGGGGCCTGGGGCTGAGGAAACGGAGTCGTTTCCTGCCCGCTGCGCGGACGCCCGGGGCGAACGTGCCTGACGCCACACGGGCTCTCGACAGCAGGGAGAAGAGCACAGACAGACAGACAGACAGACGAGCACCGTCTCACAGACGCCAGGGGGCGGCAGGCCCCACCGCGGTGGCCGCCCGGCCAGGACTCACCCGGGAACTCGTCCTTCAGGCCGGGGAAGTTGATGTTTGTGTACAGCACCGGCGCCACGGTGGCCATCGCGCCCAGGGCCTCCTCCTTCTCCCACTTGAGGGTGCTCCTCTGGGCGTTCGACAGGGTGTCGCCGTCCCCTTCCGCAGGGGGCGCCACTGAGCCCCACGAGCTGGTAGGGTCGCTCGCCAATGGATGAAATGCTGCGCTTTTATCTCTGGCAAACAACACACGACATCACTTTGTAAACATAAAGTAACTTCCAAGTACAAGCTCACTAAAGCCTATTAGGCGCAACAGCTGAAATGTCCCACGAATTCTAGCAAACGTCACAGTGAAGGTAACGTACAGTAAGGCCACACACAGCGGCGCACTGATGTGCCTGTGACAAAGGTCCCTTCCCTGCCCACGGGAGGGGAGGGCGTGCGGTACCTGGCATCGGGGTAAGGGGACGGGGGCATGGCCGAGAACGCCCCCAGTCCGCTTCCCGCAGGCAGAGGGCTGTGTGGGAGGTGAGGGCTGGGTCCGATGAGGCCGTTCATGAGAGGCATCCGTGAAAACACATCTTAGGAGAAAACGGTCATTCAGTTTGCATACCGTTCATAAACATAAAACAGCAACAGAGACATTGCTAAATAAAAACTTGTAATGCTGTTCAATCAAGTTGCATTTTATCTCAATACTACTCTGCACAACGGTGCTTAAGGGCGATCAGTCATGTGTTTTAAAACTGGTCTCCACAACCCCGTCCCCTCTGTCACGGCAGACTGACTGTCCCCTCTGTCACCGCAGAGTGGGAGCAGTTCACGTGAGCAGCCTGCCCACTACTCGGCGGAACCATTCTGACCGCTTCCCAGAGCCACACTGCTAACAAGTAAGCGCAAAAAAAACGGAGAACGTTTATACGCATACGAATTAGTATTACCCGTGTACGATGGCATCCTTATTCTCCCCTCAAAAACTTGGGCAAAAAAGTAAACATTATACATGGCAAAATACAGTAAGCACTGAGCAAAAAAAGTCACCTCCTGCTAACATTTTCACGAGGCTGCACAGCGAGAAGATCTAAATGATTGTAAAACCTTTATAAAGGAATACATCTTTGACTGGATTTCTAAAATACACCCTTTCAGTTTCAGAAAACGTGGAGATCAATCTTGTGTTTATGAAACACTGAAGCGTTCTTAACCATCAAAGACACGTATGGGAAATGTTCGGTCCAGTCAAAATCAAGGCGCATTTACATTTCAAGGCTGAACTGGGAGAAACTACAGCATCTCAATTGTGTACATTACGGAACTGTTCACATGTACACAAGACTGAGGTAAAGGCAACACTGGGTCACTGGTGTATTTCAGCACTTGTGTAAAAACAGTGAGGAGTGCAGGACAGGACCGGTCACCCCGCTCAGCACCAATCACGAAGCAGAGGCGATGACCCGGGCACAGAGAAGGACCCTTTCCAGAGGGGAACCGGGTCCCCCCCGTGGCACTCGCCCTGTCCCCTCCCACAGATCGTCATTCTAGGCTGTCAGAAACAGGGACAGGTTAGGGCCCTAACTCATCTGGTGGCTAGTTACCAGACGGGGGAGGGAAGCCCAGAAACAGGCCCCTCTGCTCAGTGAGGAGCGCCGCTGGCACGGGGCAGGTGCGGACGTGGCCGTGACCCGAGGCCAGACTGACGCGCACACGGCAGCCGGATGAGGGGGACGGAGTTCTCCCAACACGAGTGCAAGGAGGCCTGAGCGCAGGCGACCTGAGCCGTGCGCGCAGAGGGCACGGGAGGCACCGCAGCGGTCCCCACTGCCGATGCCACGGGCAGAAGACCCCTGGAGGCTTTCTGGGAGGTGGGTGCGTGGCTGAGAGGAACGTGGACAGAGCTTTTCCATCGGCACAAAGGAGGGCTTTCTCCTGTCAGTCTGCACGTGTCCTCACTAAGGCTCAGGCCCAGCCTGCTTTAGTGCACACAGGAACACACGCGTGCGCACACACACAGCAGACCCACACTTGGGCGACGTCTCCCGGTGACATACCCTGGCTGTGCACGGGCATCAGCGGTGGTGCGGGGGGCGGGGGAGGCTGTGCCAGCGCAGCTGGCTGGGCGGTCACAGGGCTGAGCACGGCGGTGAACAAGTCTTCCACGTCCTTCCCTCCAAGCTCTAGGGGATGCGACGGCAACACGATTAAAGTCTGTTCCAGCCACACGGGGAATGCCACTTTTGTAAACGGCAAAATCGGAATACAATTACCTGGAATTTTATATAACTTTCCAAGAATCGCCCCTAGGATGGAATAAACACACAGAAACGTTAACAGTTACCATTTTGATACACTGATACAATAGCATGCACAGAAATCATTGGAATAGGACGTAAATTACAAACAAGCATGCAGAAATCTTTGAAAATCATATTTACTCATGTCTTTCAGAAAGCCTAGGTGTAGGGCAAACACTTTACCATCTGTGACCATTCTGTCTAGCTCAGGACTAAGAATCCCATCCAGCTGCTCCTCACTGAGCGGCCGTGCACTCTGGCTGGCAGGCGGCTGAGGCAGGGAGGAGGGGTCGTCGGCAACGGGGCCCATGTCCATTCCGGCTGGAGGAGCGAGGGGAAGACATTAAAAAGCGAACACGCCTGCCGAACGTGCAACACCACTCGCCTGCATCAACACATGATTAAAACCGAGCAATGAACAGTTTGTATCCCTGAATTAGTCAGGGTTCTTACATCAATCTGGACCGTCAAAATTAGTAACAATTAGGCACCATCTGTTTGCAACCTAGGCGCCACTTAAAGTGATACTTCAATCAAAATAAGTATCCTTCCTGGGGAATGAAAGAACACTTGTGGTTCTGAAGTGCCAATTCCCACAAAAATAAGCACCACATCACTAAGACAGGAGGAGCCTCAGAGAACACTCTGCGTGCAGTGCTCACCACACAAACCACAGCTCTGGCTGGGAAACCCTGGTGCCGGATGTCAAGTTCAACTGCAGCACATTCCACGTAAAGCCAAGAAAAGCTCTGACATTCTTAGCCAACGTTCAGCACACAGTATCCTTGCGAACAATTTCAACTGGAGGTCATAGTTTTGAAGCCCGTGGCGGCCAGCACACAAAATGCAGGTTGTCTTTATGACACAACGCGCTGCGTCCCACGCAACTGGCTTTTAAAGCAGCGCCACACTTAAAGGTGGTCTAACTCCTCACCATGCTTTCTCAGCACCTCCATCATCAAAAAGTACCATTCGGCCTGCTCTGTTTCACCTTGTAGTGCACACTAACTTTGTAACATTTGGGTAAAGTTGTACTTAACATACTAATAAAAATGAAACCATTCATTAAAAAAATACAAACCAAGAAACTGCCGGGAGAGTCACCCGAGCCCAGCACAGCTGTTGCATGCTCTAGGGGCACGCACGGGGAAGCTGAGTGTGACTGGTGAGACGCTAGCACTGGGAGACGCGCACGCACAGGCCGGCTGGGCTGGAACCACTAGGACAGACTACTCTGGTCAGCCCTCGCCCACCGCGCAGGGCCTTACCAAACGGGAAAGGTGAGCTGTCACCCTGGAAAGTGCATGAATCAAGACCCACAACACCCAAACCAGATAAAACAGGCAACTGCCAGGGAGCTGGAAGCGAGGGACAGCGCAAATGAAGAAGAAACCAGGCACGGCAAGACTTCAGGGCAGCAAGCCTTCCGTTTGGCAGCACCAGAAAGAGAACGGAAGGGACCTAACTCGCCCCCCACCCCCCACCCCCGAGCAGGAGTGCGCAGCGGATCGAAGTCTATGCCTTCGATAATGACAAACATTTGTTTTCCGTTTCAAGCGAAGACTAAACTAGTCTCAATCTCTCTCTCTCTCTCTCACACACACACCCCTCTCATACTCAGAAACAGACATAGGGCCAAGAGCCTTCAATATACCTGCATGATCAACCGATTTCGCAAGGTCGTCCGAAATGATGCCCAGAATGTCGTCCTCGGTGTTCAGGACCTCGGCTATGTCAGCCAAGGGGTCGTCGGCAGCACCTACACGGCAAAGACATCTTCAGCGTCTCGGAGTTTCCGGAGACGCTCAATTCAAACCCCTCACTCACGCAGCCACGTCCGATACCCGAGCACAGCAGACGCTGAGGAAGTGCCAGAACGGTGGTAGAGTAAGAACGTAACTCCTGGAGGACTTTCCATACAAAAGGTACAACAGTGCTCGGAACAGTAAGGCGTTAGGGACCTACAGCCAGTGAAAGTGAAGTAAAACACCGTGAGGAGCGAGGCAGGAAAACGCACAGGGAAAGTGGCGTCTCTGAAACCGAGAACTGGAGAACAGAAGCATGGAAGACGAACTCGGCGCAGGGACAGACGAGTCCCCGGGGACTCCCTGCCTCTGGCGCCCCGGCCCCGTCACTGACTCGCGCGTGGCAGACCCAGGTCTGGGAGCCCCAGCGGCAGGCCCACCCTGGCGGCCGGCGGTGCGGGAACCGCCGACGGAAGGACAGGCCCTCGCAGAGCATCCCCAGACGGGCAGGACAGGACAGCGCTCAGCAGCCGGGCGAGGGCTGCCCAGGCTTTAAAAGGCAGGGAGGACTGGAGTTGAGGACGGGACGCCGTGTCGGGGTGAGTGGCCAGGGAAGCCCTTTCGGAGCGACTGACCACGCAAGGAAAACGGGGTGTGGGACACCCGCAGGTGAACGCGGGCAGAGCTGGCGAACGCAGGGAGCCCGGACCGCTGAGCGAGGGCGGCACGGCTCTGAGGACCGGCGGGCGGGGCGGGGCGTCAGGTGCGGCACAGACGGGGCTGTGGGCGGGGCAGGGGTGCGGGCGAGACCGGCAGCCGCATGCCCCGGGGAGTTGGCCGCGCTGGCCCGGCGCAAACTCGAGCAAACCGTCTTTGAGTGGGAGACTGTCTAAGACCATCTTCCAAACCCAGCTTATGAAAGTAACTGAGCAACGCGTGTAACCACGGGCCAAAAGGGAGCGGGTCAGGAGAACGTTACTTCGTAGTGGTCAGTGAGACAGACGCCTGGACGTGGGGCCGGACCCCGTGGTCCCAGCTCCCGCACACACCCTGGACCAGTGAGGCTGCCAGGGCCTGCCAACGCTAGTGTGCTCACACGTGCTCACACCCACGTGCAGTTCTCAGACCTCTCTGCAACGCTAACTAGGCCCCGTGTTCACCACGTCCAGGGCTGCAGTTCTCAATCGGGCAACTCCGCAAGGGACGAGCAGCAATATCTGGAGACATTTCTGTCTCTGAGCTTCATGGTGTCCTAGGGACAGAGGTGCTGGCAAGTGACCCACACGGCGTGGGACCACCCCCTGCCTCTGACAGCACACCCGGCCCCAACTGCCGGTGGTGGCGACCGACCTAAGGCGACGGGCTCACTGCCCCGCCCCTGCCAGCCAGGCCCCCACCACGGCATTCCTGTCATCCGCTTCTGTGTTTCTGGGCTGCGTAAGTAACGAAACTATCTCACTCAATTTGAAGATTATTATATCGGTAACTCGTGGCCAAACTGAACTCCCTTACACTGCCCCAGTCAGCTAAGTGTAAGCCTAACATGCTCCTTTGCAACTCTGGTGGCAGTCACACGGACAAATTTGCTTGCCAAATATCACAGACCTGTCGACTTAAAACAGTCACATTTACTGGATACAAGTTACGGTTCAATACAGTGGATTTAAAAACGCAGGAGGCCAAACTGAAAGCGCCTCAAAGTCTAGTTCAAGGAAGGGGAGTGTCACGTGAGAAGGAGATCCGCATACCGTGAGCCCCAGGTTTCGCTGCAGCGGAGGACGAGCTAAGCAGTGGGTCTGAGGAAGGGTCCAGGAAATGCGCGTTCATGTGTGTCTTATACGGAAGCGGAGCTGCGTCTTCCGGCAGGTTATCTAAACTCAGCTTGTTCTGTCTACTTGTATCTAGAAGGTCTTTTCCAAAGAAAGCTTCCTAGATGAAAACAAGCACATACAAAAATGACTTCATTATACAATTCTAAGATGACAATAGAAATTCTGTCACCACTTTTGACAAGAAGGCAGAAACGAGCTTGGTATTTAAGAACACAGAAATTGAATATAGGGATACATACACAACGTAGAAATATCCCGTCAATTCTTTCATACACACTTCCCTTATTGTAAAAGTACAGCTTCTTATAGCTTTACTAGAAACAAATAACATTATGCAAACAACACCACACACTTCTGTCTAATGTGTTTCGAACAGAATAATAATTCAGTAATTCCAGATTAGGCTACAATTAAAATTAAAGATTGATACATTCACAATACCACTGGCACCGCATTCATGCTACGAGAAAAACTCAAGCTTCGTGAGTACCATTTACAGATCACTTGCAGAGGACAGCACAGAGGCCTGATCTGGATCTTTAATGCGTACAAACCTCAGACAGGTCAGGTTGACAGGTCAACCTCGCGTTGACTCGCACGCACTGTGAGTCTGAAAGGGGTTTCAGAGCAGCTTGAATCTCACTCCGTGCACAAAATCCACGTCTCTCACGGCTTCTGGCTGCCCCCTCACTCCCCACTATGAACACTTCTCTACCTCAACGCACGCTCTCTACACCAGAGACCGGGGTGCCGCGCTGGGCTCCTGACGGCTCAGGGACTGAAAACAAGGACAAAAGGGAACCCCTGGGAACCCCCCCACCCTGACGAACTCAGCAGCCCTGGTCCGGTCTGTTTTCCGTGGAACAGGGGCCCCGTGCAGAGGGCAATGCTGCAGCCCTTGTCAGCCTGGATGCACGCTTCTCGCCGAAGACATGCGCGCATGAAGGGTTCGCTGCAGCGTGTTTAGGGCCAAACACTGAACCTGCCTGGAGGTCCCTCAAAACGCACAGAACTAAGTAAGTGACAGACACCCGTGCAGTAGGCAACTTCTAAAAGGCCGTGGAGCTATGATGTCAAAGAAAGGCTCTGAAACACAGAATTTTAAAGAAGCAAGCTAAGTGTATGCCCAGCTGAACACAAAGCACAAACCAAGACCATGTGGACTGAGCAAAGATAAATTATAATAGTTACAAATGGAGGGACACTCGACTGTGAACAGAGCTAACTTTGGACAGAAAGGGGGTGGGCGATGGTTTGTGAGGTCCTCTGGTAGAGGTTCGTGGTCATCTATCTTAAAATTTTCACATTAAAAAAAACCTTTTAAACATTTTTTATTGTTGTTTTCTTCACATTTTTTAAACCAACGAGTTGTTTCACTATGAAAAAAACTGAAGATCCATAAAGCTAGGTCACTGGGTAGAAGACAGGTTTGCTTCTTAGATTTCTCAAACTTACACCAAAGTCTTTAAATAAAAGGAGTCTAAAACTCTGAGTCCACGATTAGCAAGGTTTTTCCTTAAATGACTCGGAAGACTATTTGTATGTACGAGAAGCTGTGACACTGTCACAAAATTGGTGGGTTTTCATTTCCGGTGGCCCCACGGGGCTTCTAACTTCATCAGCTGTCCGTGACCCCAGGGGGCACCTGGAGACCTCGGGGGGCCACCTACACATTTCTACCCGGCAGACTCTACAGTCACTTGTGTTTCATCTCGGCACCATTGTAACTGACAACGAAAACCTGGAAAACACTGTTAAATTTCTGGTGGGTTTCTGTCACCATGCATTCTGCGCCCCCCCCATTGATGGGGGAAAAAATACAACTGCGACCACAGGATGCCCAGGAAACAGCACCCTTACAGACGCCTCCTTCACTCAACCCCTGCCCCCCCAGAAAGGAGCTGTTACTACATCCTCGAGAGCGAGTACCACGCACAGCGGAGGACACCGCCCAGCTCGGCAGAGGAAGGCTGAAGCGGGAACCGCGAAGTCAGATCCTGCTGCTAATGTACGAAGTAATCAGGTTCCACACTTCTTCAGCAGCTGAAGCAAGCTCCCCAAACACAGACCACACTCCGCAGGAGGAAGCGGAGGGGGAGGGGCAGCTGGTCTGCTCAGTGCTGGCAGGAGGGGCTCTCCCAGCGCAGTGGAGGGGACGGGACGGGAGGCACTGACAAAGGGGCGCAGAGAGAACCCGAACAACAAAGGGGCCTCTTCTCCTGACCGGTAAAATGGCTGTTATGTATTTCCGAAACGGATGAAGCTGGGATACATGGATATGTAACGGGAAACAAAACTTCACTGGGGACAGACAGCAGGTAGAACAGAGAGCCGAGCACTGCCTGCTCAATTCTGACTTAATCTCTGCGTTTCTGGGCAGCGGGTATGGCCACAGCGCCACAGGCGAGGACGCCGGGCACGCAGACGGGGAGGACAGGACCACGCCGGCCACGGGTGCCGGCGCAGCGCTCCGACCAGGGCTCGCCAGACTTGCGCGCTGATGTGGACACTGCGCCTGGGATGGTGGCTGTTCGACCAAGTCCACTCGGACACGTCTCCACACTCTGACATCAGTGACTGCACCTAAAAGGGTTCTAACACAGACGACTCTTGACTCAAGCAGTTAACCTTTACGATTCTCATACTGGAGGGAATGAACGCCACGCTCGGGAATGTGGAATCAGCTCGTGGCCGGGCCCCACGTCCAATCCCGGGCTCTCTCCGATGCAGCCCGCGGCCTTGACCACTTCTTGGTCCACGTTCACCAGAGGGACCGCCAGGTGTCTGCTTTCTCCCCGTAGAAGGGCGTTTTCCTGCTTAACCCTCTGGCTCGCCAGGCCTCCGGCAGCAGTCAGGGGTGGTCAGCGAGGCTGCGGCTCCGGCTGCCGACCGGCCGTCCTCACTCGGGCGCCCTGTTCCGGCCGCCCAGAGCGCTCACCCGGCGCCACGCTGCGTCTGAAACCTGCCACCTCCGACTGCGCCGTCGGGGGCCCTGACCTCTCTTCCCTGAGCGCGTCGGACAGAAAACGGCAGCAGCCAACGCACAACAGCCGCCTGGTGGGAACGCATCAAAACTGCGGCTCGTCTGCGTGTGTCAGGTAGGCAAAGACACGTTCCTGGCGTGCCGCCGAGTCGCAACGACGGCAGCAGGGTCCCCGGGACGAGAGAGGGCGGAGCGCACCGCCGCGGCCCGCCCGCCCGGGAGTGTCCTTCTCCATCTGGTGAAACACTCGGAAGTGAAAACCCGGGACTGGAAAGAACTTTGTGAAACGTATGAAGGCACAAGAAAGTAAACGTTAATTGTTAGGAGCCCCTGGGAGGTTAAAATAGTTCTTACGGTAACTAACTAAGAACAAGTAAAAAAGTAATAATCAATGAACCTGTTTTCCAAAACTCAACATACACTTCTTTCAGGAACAATCTATGCAATGTAATGTAAAGGGAAACATTACTTGTAAATAGGCAGGGAAAGTTTCTTCAAGCTTGTTCTTCCTTTTCCGGTACCTCTTCTTTATTTTGTCAGTGTTTTCAGTAACCGACGCAGATTCATCCACCAGAGCGTCCGGTAACTGTTCGCTCCACCCTGGAAAGAGCCACGGGGTTTATGAGCGCGGGCGAGTCCAGATGTTCGGACAAACCCACGGAAGACACAGGAGCGCTCACCCACAGACGCAGCTCCACACACACACACACACACTCACAAACACGCGCGTGCAAGCCCTTCCCTGTCTCCCTGCCACTGAGAAGAACCAACAGGCAACCTGTGGGCGTTTCACACGTGCAGCGTGACTTGACGAAGCAGCTCCTCACAAGACCGTCTCGATGCGAGCGTGTGAGTTTACAGAGCATCACAGAACTCCCTCCCGTCTCTCCAGTGTCGGCGTGTTCCCTACTGTCTCTTACTGCTTCCCTGCGCCCAACGCAGGGGCCTGTGCTTTGCCCTTTAACCTCAACGTTCTGTTAGAAGCTAAAAAGTGGAAATGCCCGGTGCTGACGCGCCTGAGCAAACGGCTGCCCGTACACGACTGGCTGGTTCAGCAGCAACGGTGTCCTTGTACAATTTACTGGGCACATGCAACAAAAGGCTTTTCAGAGACGTGTGTCCTCTGTCCGCCAGTTCCAAGTCGTGGGGTCTACAGCAAATGAGTGTGTGCAGTACGTACACACTGTAACAGCTGGCTGACTGTGCATATGCACACCAGCGAGCAGTGAATGGCCAACCTTCGAACAGAAATGGGAACAAACTCTGGCCCATGCAGTCCGCCGAGCACGAGAGCACCGCTCACACAGGCAGCGAGCACCTACGGGGTGCTCTCGCTACTTCTGCGCCCCTCTGAAAATCGGAGGGGGAGGGGCACTTTCGTTGCCAGAATTCACAGGTACACCGACTCTTCTAAAAATGGCTAAAGACAGCCCTGCCTGCTGTGGCTCAGTGGACTGAGTGCCGGCCTGCGAACCAAAGGGTTGCCGGTTCGATTCCCAGTCAGGGCACACGCCTGGGCTACGGGCCACGTCCAAGTAGGG
>CM052549.1:80962673-81040438 GCA_028533065.1 Trachops cirrhosus
GCGCCCCTCTGAAAATCGGAGGGGGAGGGGCACTTTCGTTGCCAGAATTCACAGGTACACCGACTCTTCTAAAAATGGCTAAAGACAGCCCTGCCTGCTGTGGCTCAGTGGACTGAGTGCCGGCCTGCGAACCAAAGGGTTGCCGGTTCGATTCCCAGTCAGGGCACACGCCTGGGCTACGGGCCACGTCCAAGTAGGGGGTGCATGAGAGGCAATCCTCTCTTTCTCTCTCCTTTCCCTCTCTCTAAAAATATATGAATAAAATCTTTTAAAAAATAATAAAAATGACTAAAAATGATGGGTAAATATTTTTTAAACAACCTGTATTTTAATGATTAGTAATCTAGCCAGAAAATGAAGACTCTTCAAAGACCAGAAATTAAAGTAAAACAAGAACCACAGAAATTACAAAAGAATTAAATGAAACTCTGAAAATGTGCTGAACTTCAGTGACCCTGAACTCCAGTTTTGACAGCCTTGTGAGGAATGGGGACTGGAAGGCCAAGGTTAAGGTCCTCCTGCAAGGCAGAGATTGACCAGAGGGGCCGTGCAGGACGGTGGACCCTCAAGGAGGCCCCCCTGCTCAAACTGGTATAACACACACACCCTCTCATTTCCCCTCCCCCCACAGCAAAGAGAACTGCTGGCCACTTTGTCACAGAATGGGGTGCTGGATGGAAAGGCAAAAAACGAAAATCTTCCATGAGAATTCGTAAGCTCCGTAAGCCCTAATGGGTAAGAAACCTGAACTTGTATGACACAGGTGAACCCAGAGCCTTGAACCTGAGAACTGAGCTCCACGATGTCCCGGAGCGGTCCTGCCTCACGTTCCTGGTTTGACACGCACCGCCCTTCTCTAACCAACCCCCTCCGGCCCGCTGCTCGGGAAGTGCACACCTCGCTCTACAGAACCCACACTCACAGGAGAGCGGAACCCACACTCACGCGTGGACGGGCCGGTCCGTCACACAACACGCGGTGAGGGAGGCCGCAGAGCACAGCCAGGCACAGGCCCGGCGATCCGCACTGGTCAGACCCGGGGAGGGAGGGGACTGTGCGTGGGCCGCGGCGAGACCCCGCCGCGCCATCAGAATGGCGGCCCGGAGAAGGGGACAACGCCAAAGAAGTAAAAACTCAGCGGGTGGCACAGACGAGGAGAATCCTGCACTGAGAGGACTGAAGCTGTTTCCAGGAGAAGACAGAGACAGAGATGGAAAACTCAGAGCAGTTTCACTGCACGTATCACGTTTCCCAACCGGGGCCTTTCCTAGCCGCACTAGAGACTTCTTTCAAATCCTCGGGGCGCTGGCTTCTAAAACCTGCCGCAGTCTCCGCCGTTACCCCAGAGGTCAGAACCCCGCCCCACCCGACGAGGGGAGCGCTCCAATCAGAGCACGTGCTGCGAACAGCACCTTTCTCCCACGCCCACAGAAAGCGCTTCCCACACAGACGCGGGCACCCCGGCCCCAGCGATGACGTCAGCACCGCTTTCTCAAGCTGTGGCTCACGCAGTGATTCAGCTTTCCTTGACACTCTGAGTGAAGATGAGAGAACATTACTTGGAAGAGGTATTTCTAAAACAATACACAATTTTGTTAAAAATTGCTGGGGCACCCTATTCAACTACACCGTCTAGAAGTTTCCTGTTTCATGCCGAGCAGTGGAGGCCGTCAGAGAAAGGCCTGTCGAGAGGTGGCCACGAAGGGCCGAGCGCATGACTCGGTGCGGAACCACCAGTACGCGACACCGGGAAGAAGGCAGTCATTTAAAGACCCTCCAAGGAACAGTCTCCGTTGGGCTCCAGTCACTTCCGTGGCCACCCAGTTCCTGCATCTGTGGGTGAGCTCAGTCTGCAGGCACCAGCCCTTGGGATCACGGCAGTGGCCCTGTCGGGACCGTTCTCGTCAGCAGCGACGCCAACACTACGGGCTTTAACCAAAGAGAATCCATACCATCCTCTCTGCCAGGCAACTGCTCGGAGACGGAGCCAGAGGAGTCTTTCCTGATCACAGATCTCTTGGCTTTCCCTTGCCCGGTTCGACTTCTTTGCCGCACCATAAATCCACCAATACCTGACCAAAAGAAGAATTGTAACTTCATTAATAACCAGTTTCTCCCAATATTTCTACAGCGAGGAAGGTGAAACTGCTTAGTCTTATGTAGTGAAGCATTTGACAGATTCAATATGGGCTAATTTAAACAATTTCACTTCAATGCAAAATTACATGAGTTTGGAGATGCACAAATAAAAGAAGTTAAAGCTATTGTTACCTCATCACTCACTAACCGAAACAGAGATAAAAATTCATTAGGACAGCAAGACTGCATGCCTTCCCTGTTGTCCACAACGTCAGAGTGAACACTCCTTACTTAACCAACATCGGCATCTCGCATCTCACCGCTTAAACACTATGTGCACATTAGCTGAGGGGGAAAAGAGACCACACACTGACGACGCTACCAGATAACCCAAACGAAATTCGGATGACTTCGGGGAAAAGAGTCTGGGGACCCCTGTAAGGCTCGCCCCACCCTGCAGGTGAGCGCACGGGGCCTGGGGTGGGGCACCAGAGTTCTGGCTGCTACTGGACTTCGGGCAACTTATTTACCTGCCCGGTGCTCCAGACCCTCCCTGTACACAGTGGAGATGTAATGCAGCTCCACACCCCTATGGGGACGGAAGGACACATTCTCGGATGTGAAGTGCTCGGAACATTGCCTGACACACACTCAACGCCACCAGCTCTGGTCCTCTGGTCCGGAAGTGTAGCCGTGCACTCTGTGACCCACTGGGCCGGCCACTCCGAGGGATGGACCACTTCCACGCGTGGTGGAGAGGAAGACAACTACACGTGAGCCCCTAGAAGGGGTCTGCAGTGTCTAGTGAACGTAAGTGTCCTTTCATCAGCCTCATCGGCAGGGAGGAATGAAGGCACTTCCTGCAACGACACGGCTGGTGCTTGTCTAGGTCCTCACAGGCGGCCTGTCGTAAGGAAGCTCAGCCTCTAAGGCCCTGCAGGACGCAGACACAGTGAGAAGTTCCTGCCCACCCGTCGAAAGGTCGGTCAGGTCACTCTTACCGACAGTGTGAGCAACCAGAAGGAAAAAGATTAAACTGATTCAAGTTAATACCTCACTGAGCAGTAAAATAATAGTAATAACAACAACAACAATAATAATAAACAACTGCCTTTTAAAAGCCTGCAAGTCTGTATTGGGGCGTTTTCAGTAACTTTTTCCAGTAGGGCAAATATAATTTGACCAGAAGACAGCTCTCTCCACCCCAAGGCTGAAGGCGGACAGCGGTGTTTCACCGGCACCCCACTAACGGTCTGTAACCCTCAGAAGGTGTAAGGGCCCTAACGCGTCACCTTCTTATTGTGGATTTACGGTCCCTCCTGCGCGGACATGGAAGCAAGTTTAAAGAACACGAAAAGAGCCACCCAGTAACTAGTAAGGCATTTAATAAAGTGGGTAACGTCCGGGAGGAGGCACTAAATGATGATTGATGGTGAAGTAGCACACTTTCGACCTCAGGAATTTGTCACCTAAAAAGCACATTCAAACTGCTTAGTCCTTTAGTTTTAACATTCAAGTTTCAGTTTACTGAGCGGCTGAGAAGCCACATCTCATCTGACTGTTCAGTTGTAACTGGAGCCCTCGCTGTATTTTCCTCAAGTTCAGTGAGTTTTTACTAGACTGAAACGTCCCATTCAGGCCGGTACCTGGTCGGTAAGGTTTCCTTTTCCTCTTTTTGACGCCCTCCGGTCCCTCCACGCCCTTGGCTTCCTCATCCGCAGCTTCCCGTTCGGGACTGGATTCCGACTTCCCATCGCAATCCATGATGAGTTCTCCTTCTGGAAAAGAGCGCGTGCACAGACAAACTTGGAAAACCCACTCAGAGGGCAATTCCCACGGGACGGGAAACGCGGCGCCGAGTGGCCGCGGCGCCCCCCACCCCGACCCCGGGTCCCAGCTGACGGGAACCGTGCAGCAGAGCTCACGGGTCAAGTCCCCAAAAGGCCGCGGAACGCGTGCTGCTTAACTCGGTGACCCCAGGAAACGAAACCTCCTCATCAGGGAGGGGAATCAACACAGAGAAGCTCAGAAGACAATTTTCCACCAGCCTGCACTGGGTCACTTCCCTGCTTGTAGCTGCGCCCTCAGGCCCAGCGCCCCGGGCCTGCTCTGCCGCCTCCCCTCTGAGACCCTGCCAAAGCTGTCACTGCGCATCACCCGGCTCCCGAAACACTTCATCTCCACAACGGAACTACTGACTCACGACAAACCGCCTCTGGTCCGGGTGCCGGCTGCGGTCACCCCAAGGCCCCAGAGTGGGAGCGGCAGGGGAAGGAACGCTCCCCTCCTCGGTGCTGCAGCACGGAACCAGAGAGAACCCGCCCGGGGCTGGGCACACGTTTCGTTTTGGAGAGGTGTGATAATCTCACGGTTTGAAAGTCAGGGTGTGCTATCAAGACACCTCCCCAGTTCCATGCGACGCAGCACTGCCTGGGTCTGACCGTGGAGCCACCTCGAGGACAGCATCCGACAGCCCTTCGCTGTGCCCTGTCCGACTGGGTGGCCAAGCGCCACGTCACTGGGCTCCAAAGTCCGCTCTTCCACGCAGCTGCACATCGGCTACCTAACCACCAGGGGGCTCTCCTCCCAACCCCAGAAGGAAGCGCGGGGTGAGTTGCCAGAGCAGCGGGAACCTCCAACAGACACACCCATTCTAAACCGGACCCTCTCTGCAGCAGCCTCCTAACTCACCTCCCACCCCCCCGTGGGCCTCAGAGTGCACATGGTGGCAGCACAGTGCCCCCCTTAAAACACTGGGTTGGCCAAAAGTTCCTCTGTTCTGTTCCATACACTGACTCCAGTAGCGCCGAGCTGTCTCTAACTTCACTGGAAACAATTTTGTCAGACTGTATCGTGACAGCTGTCATATCAGCGTGCATTAAAAAAAACATCAAAACTGGTGAATTTTTGTGTGGCCACTTTAATAAGAAAAGAAGCTACATTTTCAGCATGTTATGCTGTATTATTTAAAGAAAGGTAAAAACACAAAGATCTGTGCAGTGAGTGGAGAAGGTGCTGTGACTGGTCAAATGTGTCAAAAGTGGTTTGTGATGTTTTGTGCTGGAGATAGCTCACTGGACCATGCTCCTCGGCCGGGTAGACAAGCTGAGATTGACAGCAATCGAACTGAGATATTGAGGACAATTAACATTTTAATACGAGGGAGATGGCCGACCTACTCAATATCTCCAAATCAATCAAGTTATTGGTGAAAGTAAAGTGTGTCTTTTACTTATTTTACGGGAAAAGACATGGGGACGTTTCGGCCAGCCTGTGGACATGAGCGCACGCCACCGTGCTTTCTGGAAGGCCCCCCCCCCCCCGCCCCACCGCCCCACACACAGTGAGTGAGAGCTCCCTGAGCGCACCTCCCAGCCCTGCCATGCCCCTCCCCTCCCCTCCCCGCCCCTCCCCTCCGACCTCACCAGCTCCTCGCAGCCCCTCTGCTCGGTCTGCGGGGCTCACCGGGCTGAGCCGCACTCCTCGCCCCTGCTGGGCACACGCACACCGGTCCTCTGCACGGGCTTCCTCCCTGCCCAGAAGCTGTGCCCTCAGGCGACCCTGCGGCCACTCCCTCAGCGCTCTGAAATCTGTGCTCAGGTGCCCCTCTGGTTCACCTGATCCCTCACCCCATGTGTGCACCCCCAATTCTTCCTCTATCTTCTCCACAGCAGTTACAAACACATTATAATCAGCGTGTTTATCACTACGTATCTCAGCAGTGTTTCCTCCTACCACTAAAACCGAGTTCCACGCGTAGAGCGCTTCCTGCACCGATCTGACGCCCCGCAGCCGGCCCGCCGGAGGCGCCCAGCACCGCCCAGTGCGGAGACACGACCGGACACAAACAGGATGACCGCTCTGCCTCTGAATCGACTGCACGGAGAGGACCACCCCGAACACAGGCAAGCCCGTGGTCGTCTGCTTCAGAGACAACCAAAAATAAAACTCACGCTGCGTGTGATACCACTAAAAAACGGTCTCGCCGTCCCAGGAACTCAGCTGGGAGAGTCCCCACACCAGAGCAGGGCAACACTCACGAGCAGAGTTCAGGGTGGATACCCGGGCCCACGCAGGCACACCGGACCACTGAGGACGGCGCCCATGTCTGGATGGAGCGCGCCCACGTGGCTCTCGCTCGGCCACTGTGTCCCAGCTCACGGCCCGTCACCTGGGACTCCTGGGTCTGCCCTGAACTTTCCCATCCGTGACCCTCGAGCACATGAGGCCCTGGGAACTCTCTGTGACACAGCTCTGCGCTAAGGTCACGAGAAAAGGGAGGGGACCTGCAAAGGCAACGCCGAAGACGACCACCGGCTCGGGAAGGACAGAGGCCACGTCCAGGGCGATCGAGGCCAGTGGCATCTGCCCTTAAGAAACCCTTCGCACTGTCAGAGCCGCGTCACAGGCTTTCGCTCTCGCAGACACGCTGTGGGGGAGGGAGGCGGGGCACCTCGGCTGTCGTCCATCTCCCCGTCGCGGGAGTGCTCCGACTGCAGGTCGGGCGGGGTCTGCAGCACGGCCACGCTGTTCTGGTTGATGATCTTCAGCTTCAGCTTGGGCTTCGAGCGCTTCCTCCTCGGGGCGGCAGCGACGAGGCTCTGCAGCTGCGCCATCCCCGACTCGGTCAGGCACACGCCGTCCTGGGTGTACGTCTTGGGCGGATCTGAAGGGACGACACCCAAGGGCACACACTAAAGCTCCCGCCTGAGCTCTGGTACGTTCCACGAGCAGTGCAAAGCACACGTGTGCCAAGCGAGTGTGGCTTCGGTAAAACAGTTACTGGCGGAATGCATGGACAAGGAAGAACAGTCAACTGCAAGTAAGAGTCACCGGGCGAACTTCCTCAAGTTAGAGGCAGAAAGGCCGTGTGCTGCCCAGTAACAGCCACCCGCCCCTCAAGCGCACATCAGGGCCGGGCGGCAGGAATTCTGGAGGTGGCGGCGCTGAGGACCGGGCTTCAGTTTCTGCCGTGACCTGTTTCCCAGGGGCCGTGCTGGACCTAAGGGGGAGGGTCAGCTACGCAAGAGAAACCACGATACTCGGGGAGCCCAACTGGAAAGCAAAGGATCAATACGATCACTTACAGGAAGAGGCGTACAGAAGGAGGAACCCCGCAGTTCTCTAAACCCACGGAACTGCCGCTCATTAGAACAATTTCTGAACTGTCCGAAACGTTTGTACCAGGTGATATCAAACAGGAGGGGGAGTGAGAGTTTAGTGCGAGCATCACATTAACCACCACCCTAGGCTGATCTGTGACAGTGGAACGTAACAACTGACGAGTTCCCTGTAAAGGCATCTGGTAACGAGGCCTTCTGTTCTGCCTCCCGAGAACTGCGCACAGTAACGCATCACTGAAAACACAGCCGCCGGGGACT
The DNA here is from genome assembly GCA_028533065.1 of Trachops cirrhosus. Lineage (NCBI taxonomy): Eukaryota > Metazoa > Chordata > Mammalia > Chiroptera > Phyllostomidae > Trachops > Trachops cirrhosus. The sequence goes on from CM052549.1 coordinate 80,970,134, forward strand.
CGGTGATCTTATGAGCACTGATGTTCGCTGCCCGCTGGGTGGTGACACTCGTGGGAACCCAGCCTGCGGAAACGTGACCGGCATCAGGGAGCGCAGACCGGGCGATTCGGGCGGGCGGCAGCGCAGGCCTTACCGAGCTCCTTCGCCTTCGCGGGGGTCGGCGCCACGAGGGAGGGGTCACAGCAGTCTGTGGAAGGCACTGGCAGGAGGGAGAAAGTCGCGGGGTCATTTTTTTTTGGAAAAGGTAAAATGTATTTAAAATATATTTATGAATGATTAAAATATCTATTTCTATAACCACTTTACTAAAATAAGTGTTTGGAAAGTAAGCAGAGTTTACGGGCTGTCTTTAAAACAAGCCGGTGAAGGACAGATCCATGTAAGAAGGAAAAGTGCTCAAGGTGAACTACTGGATTTCCACGTCCTGATAACAACCCCACGGCTGTGAGTTTCAAAGCAAAGTTGTATTTCCTATCTAAAATACACGCTTATTTTACTCCACGTGAGCCAACTGTTTCAGTACGTTCAGTTTGAATAAGAGGCGCTAATGTATAACAGAAGCAACCTAATTTCCATGAAATACTCGCTCCAACGACAGTTCAGAGGAGGAGGAGTCCGAGTGCGGCCCCTCGCTGGCGCGGTCGCCGGGTGCAGGGCCGCACGGGGCACAGACGCACGGCCAGGCCGCCCTCACCTTGGGACGTGGGCACGTAGGGTCGGCACATGCTGCAGTCGAAACCGGCGTCTGCCACGCTTTCCACTTCCTCTTCCGTGTTCAGGTTCTGACAAACCGCGTGCATCCACCTACAGAGACCGCATGGTGCAGTCAGAAATGAAGGGACCTGAGAACGGTTTTCTTTAGAAGTAGGGTTGGCAGTCTCCCAACTCCCAGCCCCTAACCCTCCAATGCTCCCCTGCCTAACCAAGCTCCCCTCTCGCCCGAGCCCTGCCCAGCGACCCACAAGAACGCCCGAAGCTCAGGCGGAGAACGAGTGGAGGGGAGTCCTCGGAGGGAGGCAGAGCAGCCGAGTGCAGAGGCCGGGGCAACTGCAACGATCCCACCCCGAGGGCTTCGGAGGCTCGCGGGGCAAGTGCACGGGAGCTCGGCGCTGCCCGGGGCCCCGCGGCCCGAGCGCCACGTGGTGCGACCGTGGTGGGGGAGCCCAGTGCTGGTGCTGCTGGACGGAAACCGGGGAAGGCGAGGAGCCGTCCGGCCTCAGAACAGAGCAGCGCAGGCAGGGCGGCGAGGCACTGCCAGCGCCCATCCAGCGCTAAGCGCTCACAGAGCGCGCGGACTACACAGGGAGAACGGGGGCTGGCACCTGGCACCCACCACTTACTACTGTCTAGAGCTTTGAGGAAAGAGAGTGTGAGATTCTTTGTAAAAGGCAATAAAACACTCTGAACTCCTAGAAAAACGCGTATATGCACGCAGTAATTCTGCCGCATCTAATTTCAAGGGATTCACAGACCCCCAAGAAGCCCCAAGGCAAAAATCTTTTGTCTGGAACTGAGACTACAAAACGGGAAACTTCCACAGGGCTCTTGCAGACTGAAGACCTGGAAAGCACACGCGTGGCTCCCTGAACTAAGAACAACGTGCTCTCCCCTCTCCCTCCGCCACGCCCGAGAGAAGAGCCCGCGGAAGGTGCGTACCTGTCGCACTGCCTGCACTGCAGGATGAGGTCCTCCTCCCTGTAGCTGCGGCAGCAGGCGGGGCAGGAGGACAGGCTGGCGCACGGGCCGCACTGGGTGTAGTTGTTCTGCCACTCGCACCGCAGCCCCGCCGAGGTGGCCCCGCAGTGCCGGCACCACACGCACCTGGAAGACAACACCCCCCGAGTTGCAACTTGACTTCCTTGTTCAGGTACTGTAAACCGAGAAGCTACCCATGCGTGGAAGAGGGGGAGACTACTAAATGCGTATCTGAGACATTTGACTAGCGGTCTCCACCACGGTAAATAGGTATCAAGCAATTAAGCGGGTGTGGCCAACTTTTAAAACTACAGCAACGTGGGGAAGCTCCAAGCTGAGAGAGGGAGCCACGTGGGAAACGTGACCCCGGAGTACCATTTGCACTTCCAGCCGCCCTTGGGCACGGTCTGCAAGGGCGGGTCCAGGCAGTAGGTGTGGTAGCTGATGTCGCAGTCGTCACACAGCAGGAGCCGCCCGGGGTCGGTGGCCTTCCCACAGGCCTCGCACACCGTGCACTCCAGACACCGCCAGCCTTTGCTGAGAACCACCTTAGTGATCTGGAAAGAGACGGCCGGTCAGGGATCCGCACAGGGACCCGCACGGTGTGCACGACGACCGCACACACCACGCAGACACACGTGGTGCCGACGGGCCTGCACCCGGGACGGCGGCCAGCACCAACAGTGCCCGAGCACCGACCGGGCCCTCAGGGGCGTGGGCCCGCTCACGCGCTTCTGGGGGCCCACCTTCTGGGCAGTGGTGCCTGCTCTAACACCCCCTTGAGTCCATACAACTACCCGGTGCCGTGGGTTTTACGTCCACTGCATGAATGTGGTGACTGGGTTTTACAGAAACAAAAAACACTGCCCCATTACTGTTACAGAAGATTTAAAATGGACCCACGTAGTTTCCCCTCGATATTTCATGAATTCATGCTTCTGAAACTTGTGAACACAGCAAAGACACTTGTATATTAAAATCGATATTAAAAAAAAAACAAAAAAACCCCAAAAAACCCAAAGACAGGCGTTCCCGAGAACAATTTATGGCCTTGGAGGGTTTCAGCTATGAAGCTGGGATGCTGGACGTCCACATTCACACCTGTTTATTCTCTCTGCCCCAAGGTCTCAGTTACTTTGAGAAGCTCTAGAAAATGAGGATCCCTAGACTTGTGAAAAATTCCTTAATGCAGCCACATCATGTAACTATGAAGAATCTGAAACCAACTTAAAGATCTCACAAGAGCAGAGTCCCAAAGACAGACGGAACCACGGAGGGCCTGTGCTGTAACGGAGGAGCAAGCGATCCAGACAGTAGCATTCAGACCGCGATGAGTAAGAAAGTCTGAGAGCTACCTAAGAGGAAATGGAGCCGGACTTTATCTCAGCAACCAGGGTCGGCAAGTTTCCAGTTCCACAGGGAAATGCTTCTCAAGGTCCGCTTCCTAACCAGGTGAACGAGTACCGCAGTGTCAAAGTCTAACACCTTTCAGACATCCAAGGATGCAAACTTCCGCTCCGACAACCCATCTGGTCAAGTCCCTTAAAGACACGAGGGACGGAAGGAGGGTGCGCACCGAGGGGGGGGGGGCGGGGGACCCAGGAAGTGATGAGCCCTCGGGCCGCCTGGCAGAGGAGGTTCAGGACGACAGCTGAGCGCAGCCCGGAGCTGGACTGGAGACCAAGTGCCGGGGGCAGGCAGCGCTCTCCCGGAGACTCGGGGACTGGCCCGAACCGCCTGCTGTGACCGCGCCCCCACAGGAGGTGCAGACAGACAGCACCACGAGCTGATGGGGAGTCCTGGATCACCACTTCCTTCTTGCTATAAGAGACTCCGTGAAAAATAAAGAAGTCGCGGCACGCTGTTCCGATGTTCAGCCAATACCCCTGAGCCGTAACCGGCACTGTGTCCCAACTGACGTAGTGGGAGAACTACACGGGGCGGCGGCCGGGAGGAGGCACGGGGTGCACTTTCAGAGCCCAGGGGAGGAGGGCAGGGCGGCTGGGAGCAGCAGCCCCCAGCTTCTTCGGTGGAGGGTCCGACAGCAGACACCCTGGACCCGGCGGGGCACGGGGGCCTGAGCTGCACAGTGGGTCCGGCGCGGCGTGAGGCCAGCTGCGGGCGGACGTCAACAGCCGAGCGCGTCTGAGGCCCGGGCAAACCTGACTCCGGAAAGCAGCCAGCGGCCAGTCTGGGCGGCGATTCTGGTGCAGCCGACAGACGGACGGGGACACAGACCCGAGTGTTCCTCTTCACCCTCGGTGCGCTCTCCTGTCTCTCGGGGCCCCACGCTGTGACCCTTCACAGCCAGACTCCCCGGGCACTTGGTCCGCGCTCGCTCTCCGACACACTAACCCGGCTGCTATGCCCCCGTCGCCACCGAGAAGGCTTCTGACCCCCAAACGCAGCTGTGCTGTCTTGTGTGCGCCCGACCGCGCTGCACAAGTTCAACGTTCCCACAGCGCCCCACCCCCAGTCCCTCCTAGGACAGAGGCCAGAGCTCTCCGGGGTGGCCTTTGGGAGCTCTTTCGGGGAGGACATCCCCTCCAGGGCACCGCGTCTGGGCCGGACACGCGTGTGTCGGGTGTGTGAGCAAACCTGCTCAGCTGCAGTGGGGCGGCTGGGGCCAGGTGTCCCCCGCGGCGGAACACCGAAAGTGGGGACAGGACATGGGAAGCGCTGGTCGGCAGACGAGGGACACTGGGCAGCCCCACACTGCACTCTGGGGAACTGCGGTCTGGGGAGGAGCGGACCGAGCACGGGGAGCCCTACAGTCTTCAGCCCGCACACACTTCCCCCACGCTGCCGAGTGCTCTCAGAGGAGCACACCGTCCCCGAGCTCAGCACACAGGACAGGATCCCGGAAAGCAAGAGGCAGCCTGCACAGCTCTCCCTGGAGCCTTCGGCCGAACGCCAAGCTGCACATCTAGGAAGCCAAGCAGAGACCCAGGACCAGGTAACAGCTCTCGGGAGTGTGTCCGTGGGACAACTCACGATCAGAGCCCACGCAACAGTGGGAACATCCCCATCTCAGCCAGCCAGAGTGCAGACCCTGGTGAAGGGGGCGAGGAAGGCCGTGGGCCCTCAGGAAGTGTGATCTGGGGAGGCCGGCCGATTTTCACAATCATCTAAGAGGCTGTCGTGGCCACACTCGCCCACTCCCTGCGGTACCTGCAGAGGCTACCTGACACACACAGTACCGTTACACTGACACCGTAAAGCTGTACCTGTGTGTTCTGTGTTTTAAGGGTCCCTGCGAATTTCTAAAACGAAATATTTGTTACCAATCTGACAAAAATAAATAAATAAAACGAAATATTCAATATTTGTTGTTATCCTCACAAACAAAACTCTGAGAGCAGCTCCAGGACAACACACGTGAGGCCAGCCCCGAGCAGGAAGGGCCTGGAGGACGACACCAGGATCCTGGAAGCACGCCTCTCAAGGTGTGGCGCCCACAGGCGGCTGCCCGCCGTGCAGAGACCCCTGCTGCGGGGAGCGGCGCGTCCACGCTCCCTGCGACGGACAATCCCAGCGCGCAGTGGCCACGTTCAACCGGAAATTACTAGATGCTGACAAATTGAGAAAGCATCTCCTGACGAGAAGAAAGGCTAGTTAATGCAGTGAGCAATGCCAGATAAATATACACAAAGACTCGATGGGGAAAAAAACTTGAAAGAAGGTTGAAGCTGCGAGATAATAAACTATGAAATGGATCTGAGATTAAAGAATAATACAATTACCTGGAAAACCCACTGGACGGGCTTAGAGCAGATCACACACTACAGAGCGCAGGAGTTCTGAGGGGTGTCACAGAAACTACACAACCTCAAGTACGGGGGGGAGAACCGAGTGTCAGCAATCTGGGGAAAATGTCACAGTTTCTCATACACACTCACACACACATACAAACCGGGATTCCAGGAAGTGGGGTAGAGGGAAGAAACAGGGAAAAATTGAGGACCTAGGGCCACGAGCGGCCCAAACTGGTCAAAAACACCAAGGCCCCGACCCTAGCAGCCCGGCACAGGGCCCGGCGGAGGGCGCAGGCGCGGCGGGCTGGGCGGGCAGAGCCCCGGGCAGGCCGGCTCTGGCTGGGTGCTGCAGGAGCTCTCGGCGCCTCTCACACAGGAGGCGGTGCCCGAGCCCCGAGCCCCAGAAAGGAACAGGGCGGCATGTCTTCAAGTGCATGCACTTCCTCCTGTTACTGTTTCAGGACAGCAGCAGATAATCACCACAATGAGACGACAGATCACGGAGTTAGCTTCTTCAGGGAACACTTACGACGCAGTGCTGAAAGTGCTGCCCTGTATGCACAGTTATCCCACGACATGTGGTTAATCCTGAGACTCGGAAGCGGCACACCACCCGAGTCAGACCCAAGTCAGAGGCAGCGCCGTCAGTCACTCCAACGTGAGCACATTTATTTACCTTAATACTGACGCAGTACGGGTGGTAACACTGGCCACACTGAGAGCACGCAAGCAGTCTCCCCTCTGCGCCTTGGCCAAAACTGCCGCACACTACACACATGTCCTGGAAGTAAGCACACGTGACATATTTCAAATTATTTTTTGAAGATTTTATTTATTTCTAGAGAGAGGGGAAGGGAGGGCGAGAAATATCAATGTTTGAGACAAACATTGATTGGTTGTCTCTCACATGCCCCCGACCAGGGACCTGGCCCGCGACCCAGGCAACATGCCCTGACTGGGAATCGAACCAGCGACCCTTCGGTTCGCAGGCCACAGCTCAACCCACTGAGCCACACCAGCCAGGGCTCGTGAACATACTTTAAACGGGGCCCTCAGCTACGAACGTACCAATGTGCTAATTCAGCGATTTTTAAAAAGTGCCTTCTTAGCCTATACAACTTTAGAGCTAATCATCAGATGACTGCAGTGCCCAGGAGATAAAGCAGAAACAGGCCAGGGAGAAGTCAAAAGTGGAAAACCACAAAGAACTAAGGTCCAACCTGATGCAGAGTGAACTTGTCGCTGCTGGAGAACAACACGACTGTATTGTGCATGGAGTTTTCTTCTTCATCCTTATTTGACGAAACATCGGCAGCAGACACCTACAGAGGCAGAAAAGGTGATCACGGCCCAGCAGACCTCATCCCAGGAAGGCAAAGTAGCTTTAGCACACAGAAAAGCCAAGTGATGTAATTCACCATATCAACAACTTAGCCATGGGGTTATCTGTACAAATGCAGGAAAGGCACTTAAAGACTTCAACATGTACTCCCGGTTAAAACAAAAAAAAAATCTCAACACATTATGGACAGACAGGCGCTTCCTCCAACTGCCTCAGGATGTCTCTCAAGGAAAACAACACAAAACCAGAGCAACACCGTATGTTGTGCTAACTCACCCCAATCAAAACCGAGACAAGGTCACCCGATCCCATCACTTCGACCCAACGAAAGGGGATAGCAAATGCAGTAAAGAATAGGAGTGAAGGGCCTCCAGGTCGAAAAGACACAAAACTCTGTTTTTATGCTGACGTGATAATGTCCGCACAAAATCCAATGAATGACGTCTACAAATGAGCAACTAGAAGTAACACGGGAATTTTAATAAGGTCGTAGGGTTAAAAAAATCAATAAACAAAAATGAATACTGTATCTAGATACTAGCAACCAACAACTACGATAGAACAGTAAGGAAACACTACCATTTACAAAAGCATAAAGAGTATGAAAGACTTAGCAGTGAACCTGAGAAACGGTGTGAGAGATCGATCGGCATGCTGAAAACTGGCACCACGGACCGAGACTGAAGACCCACGGGAGAGGTGCACCAGGTTCTGGGGTGAAAAGGCTCGCCACGCTACACTGTCAACCTCCCCCAAGTTCACCTATAGTCTGCATGCCAACTCAACCAAAATCCTACCAGACTTATTTGTAGTAACTGACAAGTTAATTCTATAATTCATACGAAAATATAAAGGATCTCAAATGGTCAAAACAACTTTGAAAAAGTGGAAAATCGGAAGACTAACAGTGTATGATTTCGGGAGCGGTTATAAAGAAGCTATCAAAAAAGTTCAGTATTGACCTAAGATAAAGAAAACAAACCAATGGCACATAGATTCCAAAATAAGGAAAAAAATATATACTGACAACTACTTGTCAAGCCTGATACAAAGGCAATTCAGAAAACGGCACTAAAAACAATGGAGATTCAATATGCCAAAAATAAACTCTGATCCGTATTCACGCCATGCATAAAAATGAACTGAAACTGGATTGTAAATCTAAATGCAAAACCAAACACCACAAAACTTCTGTAAGAAAACACTACATACGTTAGAAAGTTTGAGTTATGCAAATATTTCTCATACTCCAAAAGCACGATCCACAGAAAAAAACTGTACTTCCTCAAAATCAAAGTGTCTGGTCTTCAAAAAACACAGGTAAGAAATGAAAAGACACCCCCTCCCGAAAAAAAGAAGGCACGAGAGTATTTCCAAATCATGCATATGATAAAGAACTTATGCCCAGAGTACATAAAGAAGTCTCGACTCTGAAAGTTTTAAAACTACTCAGTTAAAAAAAAAAATGGGCTAAAGACCTGAAGACCTTATCCAAGACGACATACAGAACGCAAACAAGCACCTAAAAAGCTGACCGACATCACCAGCCATCAGAGAAACGCAAATCAGGTACTGTGGACACACCCGTTACAGCGGCTACACAGGGCTGCCCACCCCGAGCGCAGGGGCGCACGGGGCAAACACCGGAACCCCACACGCCCCACGCCCACAGCAAGGCGCACCCAACCCGAACAGCAGCCGCTGCTGGGCTCCGAAAGCTCAGCGCACGCTCACCGTACCACCCAGCCATTCCAACCCTGGACACTGAGCCAGAAAGGAACACACAAGCCCACGGAGAGGCGACGGACAAGCTCAGAGCGGCTGTTTCTATGAGCCGAAAAGCGCAAGTGCTACACTGTCCTGACAGGTGCCCAGACAGGCAGGCGCACGGCGGCACCGCACAATGTGAGACACGCTTCAGCCACAGGAGTGTGCTCGGAATAAGCACCGAGTGACAGAAGTCAGGCCGCGAAGAGCACATCTGCCTCGCACACTCGTGGAGGAGATGCCGTCGGCCGGGGCGGAGCGGGCAGACGGGGGCTGGGGCGCGTGTTCTCGCGTGGACTGCGGTGTGGCTCTCCAGGGCCTCCAAAAGTGTACCCTCCCGACATCTGCATTTAGGTCAATTTACCTCAACAAGCCTGTTAATTTGGGGGGAACCTGCCTTCTTAAAAAAAGGACCAGAATCCGTATTTCCTTTAGTAGTAAAAATAAACAATCCCAACTGTCCCCCGAACTTGCCAAATACTTTCTATTCAAAATGTGTCAAGGAGCAGACACCTGCCATCTTACAATGTGAGGAAGGTGGTCACGAAACCCTCCACACTTCGGCGTCCAGACTAATGATGTGCAACGTCTCCGGTTTCTCCTGCAAACCCCTTTCAACACTGAGGGCCGCCACAACCAAAAACTTAGAACTCAGAAGGCAAGAAAAAAGGATAAGAAAGTAGGAAACCTAACCAGAAGTGTTTGGTTTTCTTTAAAGCAAAGTAGAGATCTAGTAAAACGAAAAATTTACCACCCAAATAATTTGTCACCCGTGAGGGCACCATGGTCAGCAGGAAAGACAAGGAGGCGGGACTTACCCCAGGCAGCATGACGGTCCCCACGCCGCTCTTCAGCTTGGACCGGCCTCTGCCGCCCCGGCCGGCCAGCCCCGCGCCCCGAGGCCTCCGCTTCCCGGGGAAGCCTGACCCACGGCCCTACACGACAGAGAAGGAAAAGTCAGCGTTCTGAGCAAGGCCCACAGCATCTGAAACCCACAATGAGGTCAAAGGTCTTACTGACTGTTACACAAATAGCTGCTTCTTGTTTTTATCCAGATCAGATACATACTGAGACAAGGTTATTAACTGTGTCTTTCGACACGTACTCTGCAACTTAGAAACACTATACGTACATATGCGATGCCTGTAACCTAGAACCAGACTTTGAGTCCGGGGTTGTGGGCGCCCTGCACCGCCAACCCTGGCCTGATCGACCCCTTTCTTTGTCCTGCATTCCAGGTGGCGAGGACTCCCACAGCCCGCCCAGGCACCTCCAGGCGCCGCATCTCGTGAACGATGCACGGGAAGGATAAGGAACGACTCGGGCGACCCGGTCTCTCGGCAGCTCTAGGAAGAGCTGACATGGTTGGAGTACTTCCTGTGGATGGCTCTAAGCTCGCTTCCCTCTCAACAATCCTGCCAGGTCAGTCCTCGCTGATTGCCCCCCTTTAAGGGGTAACTTCTCCGAAGTCTGGGAGCTATCTAGTCTGGGTCTTAACCACCATCCCAAATCACTCCATTGCATGAGAGCGGAGTTTTGCTATTACACAGCAGTATTTCTCCTCGCCATTAACAGTGTCAATTTTGCTTATTATTTGAGAGTTGTCATTCTACCCTAGTAACGAGAGGGCAATTTGTTTATAGATAGGAAAACTGGTAAAAGGCCAGCTCTGAATCATCTAGATAATAATTACTTAAAATGATTTATCTGAATTTTTACCCAACACAAGAAAGACTCTATAGGAAAACATTAAATTCCCCAATACTTTAATAAATACGCACTGGGGTTATTTGTACTGGTTTTTTATTTTTACTGTTTTACTCAGGCTTATTTATTACTACCTCGAAAAAACCATGGCATCTACATACCCTTACACATTTAAGATTATTAAAATTACTCGGGAAAATCCTTTGGCAGTCTTTCCCTAACGAGTTAATAGTATATGTTATGTTCAACCAAGGTCGCTAACCACAATGTCGAATGCTGAACTTTGTCCCCCGTTCAGAATGGTCAGACAGTGAGCACAGAGAGACACACGTGATAAGGGGGAATGAGACGACTGTCTCCCTTCAGTTCTAACACACACAGCCCTTCCCGCTCTCAACCGCCTCGCCCCGCCCCCTGCCGTCCTTCAGCTCTCCTGAGCCTCTCTGACCTGGGGCACTGTAAGGTGAACTGGGTAGTTTCTCCTTGTTTTGTTGTTAATAGGTATTAAAGACTTTTTAAAAGTCGGTGATTAAATCAAGACTATAATCACCTCACAATTTATTTTCCCCCAGCATCCGATCACAAAGATTGTGAAAACTGGTGGTATTTGCTTCGAAAGCGTCAAACAAGTCATCGTTTAGGCTCTTAAAGATTCACACTTTCCACACCGTACGTGACATCAGCATGTCATGCACGTTCCTCCAATGGGGACAGAAAATAAGGAAGTGGCATCTACAACTCCTCTGACAGCCTTGATTAGTCTACATTAAACATCCTTATTCCAGAATTACACTAAATGCACAAAATGAGGAAAAACTGTGCTCTCTAGTCAGTAAAATCTTTCAACTTTTCAGATGATTAACGACTCTTCAATTAAGTTTTTTCACCCTTCAAAACGCCTCAGACTCCGTAGCGCACATCAAGGACTAACAGCGCCCGCCCCCGAGTGGCGGGGCCAGGCCCCGAAGCTCCCAGGGCAGCAGACAAGGGCACCTGCTTCGACCCGGGGCTTCTTCCCAGAGTACTTGTGCACCGACAGCTCGGTGCGGTTTTCCTTTTGTTCTTTTCTAAGCAACAAAATTTTATGGTATCATGAATACATAACCAAGCCCTTAATTACTCCACAGCCTGCATGACAAGGATTTCCCCCCATACTGTTAATTACCACATAAAAGGAAGCAACCATTAAAAAAGGGCATTAAAAATTTACACTGAAAAGCAGGCATGTAAAACTACAATTTAATTTCCTCCTGATCCAGACTGTTAAATGCAAGCATGTTGCTTCTTCATATTAAAAATTTTAGGTTAAAAACGTGGCTCTCAAAGCTGAACTGTTTAAGAAAAGGTTCCATTCCAACCTCTACTCAGCCAAACCCAGAAGGAAACGACACAGGAATGTAAATGCGATTTTATTTACCACTTTGATGCTCCAAATGGCACTGCCAGGAAGCTGCCTGGGTTTAAAAATTTCCCGACCTTCTGAAATGTCTGGGGCCCAGGAAGGTGGGCTCACTGTGTTATGGGTACTCCAAGCCCCCTAGGATATGGCAGGTGAGAAAATAGATGTGTAAAACGCAGCAACATAAAATGTCAAAGCCAGCAACTAAGGAATTTTAGAACAGCAAAAACAAATGCAGACGTGTGGAAATTTAGGACAAATTGCTTCCAGTTAGAAAAATAAACTTAGCACTCACAGTGACGTTATACTTAAATGTTTGCAGCTATAATTTACATTAAATAGTATTTTATTCTGGTTGAAACACTGAAACTTCAAAAATTAAGGCTTATCGTAACATCAACAATGACTTAACGAACTACAACTGTAACACCAAATATAAATAAAAGTCAATCAAACTAAAATGGTAAGAAACTCTTCAGGGATTACTTTCTTCCAGCAACTACCACTCCACTGGAAAGGAGAATGGATAACCTGAGAGAAAGCTACGTACGCCCATTGCTACGAGCAACCAACCCAGCAGGCCAGGCGTGCGATCAGAAACGTGAGCGACCAATAGACGCATTCGCTCTCCGTTGTGGAAATCAGTTACTGCGTGACCTTCAGCTGCAAACACCATTACGACCTGAGCGTCTGATTTTACTGCTCCTCCGGGGACCCCAGCCGTCGGTTTCTGTTTTCAGTTAGGGGACTGTGTATGCAGATTACATCCAAGGGAATAATTTGAGAAGTGGAAAACGTTAAAGCAATTGTCCTAAATTTGCAAATCACAATGCCTAAAGTACTCGATTATTTATACAAGAAATAGTATCTTATTAAAATAGTTAAAATAAAACTAACATTTTACTTCCAAGTAAAAACCACAAGAAACAATCACCTGCGCTAATCAGGTGAAGACACTAAGCAGCATGAAGAAAAATGTTTACTCCACATAGATAACGTTTTAAAGGAAAACACAAAACAAATGTCAAACAATCAAGAACCCATTTGGAATTATGTAATTCAAGAATGCACACTATAAATTTTACCAATTAAATGACTAAAACTTAATACGAGAAACACGGTACTTACCAGGTTTCCAGAGTATCATCAAACCAACATGTAGGAGCCTATTAATCGTATAAAAATACCACTGGGATTTTAAATAATCAACCAAAAAGCAGTGCTGAACTACCCTTTGTGGAGCAGACAGTTAATGGAGTAACAGCCAATTAAGGAAAACCACACAAGGGAGGGACCGGCTGCACTTTCACTCAGCCTGCCTGCCCCCCTCAAGCTCAGCTGGTGGTTCTGGGGGGTTCGCTCCACTCCCACAAGGACCAAAGCTGCATGTACCCCTGTCTTCTTTCCTACTGTAACGCCCAGGGTCTTCGGTGACCTTCTGGCCACCGAAAGTCGTTCCTCCATTCTTTTACTCCAACTCTCAACACCCACATACAACTCTGCTGGGCTCAGAGCAGCGCCCCCACCCCACCCCACCCCACCCCGAACTCGGTCCCTCCCGCTGACCTTCCTCGGCCTCCGTGCCTGCTCTTCCTCCCCCTGCCTTCCAAAGCCTGGACGACCCCCTCCTATATGCAGTCTCACCCCAAATGGGATTGTCTGCAACGAGGGCTGTAAACACCCTCTTGGTTTACCGCCCCCCGAAGTCACGTTCTGAGAGCACCACCAAGTTGGTCAGACCTTCGAGTTCCTTCGGAGCGCCCCCATTCTCTCACACAAAGACGCTCAGGTCTGCCGTGTCCGGTCCCTCCCTCGGCCTGTCCAGTCCCCTCGTCTGCCCGCCCTCGGAAGGAAGTGGACTGGGAGGCACCGAGGCACTCCCTCCCCCGCCATCCTCTGCCCGGCCCTCCCTTCACTCCACAGTGCCGGTCAGCTTGGCTCATTTCATCCTCCACCCGCGCCATCCTGGGCTGCCAGCACCACCAGGCCTCGGCCCCTCCAGGCTCTTCCTCACCTACCCGTCCTCAAGCCTTTCACCTTTCGCCTTTCTCCACGCGTGGCCAGACTGACTTTTCCAAAATGATCAGGCCAGCCACCGTGTTTCAAACGACCCCCCTTCCCGCCCCCCAGTTCTCAGTGCACTTCAGGCCCGACCTCGCCACCACGCCCTCCCTCCCGGCGCTGGTGCGCCCTCATCCTTCGGACCTGCCCAGCTCCTCCCTGACCAAGAGAGTCCTGCTGACTGCGGACAGCTCCAGCTCTCCGATGGGCGACGTGCGGCCCCACTACCTGCTCGTCAGAGGCCGATCCTCAGCACTCCGGCGAGGCTTCGTCTCCCTGACCACACCTTTCGAATCTTCTCATGATCACAGTCTGGGTTCATACGCTTTGTAGTTTATAATTATGTACTGGTGGAGTGTGGGGGCGAGAGGCATCTGAATGGGCCCTCAGTATTTCCACCGGTTTCTCCCTAAGCATGTCTGGCTGTAATGTCCGCCCTACATTCCTTTCGGCAGATCATTAATGTTATGTCAGTAGGCGGTCCTTAAAACATACCACAAAAAGTCGTACTTGAAGATAATGTTACGTTATTCATCATAATTTAAAAGTTAGCTTTGATGCCAAAACTATCTCATTTTAAAAAGCGTTCATACTTCATAAAATATGGATGGGCAAAGTGAAGGGTTCTATAGATCAAAATGTTTGGATGTCATTTCAGGGATAATTAGAAAGCCACTCAGCTGCTATGAAGAACTTATATAATAAAAGCTTGGGTAATTACATTATAAATTTTAATAAGTGTATTATCAAATGACACTGGAAGATGAATTGTGCACAATTTTATAGGAACAGAAGAAAAATTATGATATACTTAGATATTGTGACAAAGGAGAAATTACCTAATATATTCTTTAGACCTTAAAACTAAAATACAGCTGTAATTATTAACTTTAGTTATAAATTTCCCTTCAGATCTCATCTTAGATCAAAAACAACACGGACCATTCACAGGAAGTTAGCGCCCCCTTTTGACTGCAACATGGTTTACACCCTTGTTGCACTTGAACTTTTACTAAATTTCCTTACTACACTTGTATTTAATTGTTGCCATTGGAATATTAGCGTGATGAGAAGATACCATGCTCTTTCCGTTCGCTGCTATATTGATCATTCTGTTTAGCATTTATTGAACATCTTTTTTTCTGAGCATTCATTACCTTTTCTGCACGCATAAATGTGTCAATAAACCCTGTAGTATGATATGAAGCATACTAATTCACCCATCAGTTATAGCCTAGAATCTTGACTTTCCTCACCTATAAAAAAAATCAACAATCTACCCAGTGCACTGTTATTCTTTACTGAGTATCCACAAAACGAATTAAAAACAAAAGGATTCAAAACATAGACAGCAGGAGTCTAAGTTGTAAAGAAAGCTAATAGGTTGAAAATATAGTGATTTGGTGCTACAACTAATGGTTTTGTTACCATTTAAAATGTGTCCCAAGATCACCTGGAACAGCAACATCCTCAGTTTATCAATTGTAAATTTGCTCAGTATTCGTTTTAACTTCATCAATAGTTCTGGAACTCGAGTTTTCCTATTTTAGAAAATGCTTCGCCTTGCACTGTCCACAAACACCGTTCCTCTAAAACCAGATCTAGGACACTTGGCGTGACAACTAAACAGAAAACATCTCACCCATCATGACTGCGCAGCTCAAATGCTAAAAGGTACGGGGTTAAACAGGACACTGAAGTTCACTGCGCTGCCTCCTGTCCGTGACTGGGGCGACCGGGACACTGCACCGCAGACACAAGGCCTGTGTGTGCCCGCTGGGCGGCCCCCGCCGCCCTCCCGCCGCCAGCTCCGCCTCCAGAAGGCGTGATCTTGTGCATAACTGTCCCTCAATTGAAAGCTTTCGGCTTTTCTTTGTTTCTAATTAAAGTATTCACTTCACTTCTAAGTGAATTCCTGGAAAGGCCCATGTAGTATTAGAGTGTGGCTGAGATAAAGGCGGAACCGTTATGAAACGGAATTCTAACTGATGAAACACACGGTTCTTTGGTCAGGGTGGCATTCGCTACCCTGGTAAAGACCGCAGAGCCGATGACACTCCACAAACACAGAAAGGACAGTGACACCAACAAATAAAAATGATGGAAACCAAAGAATCTTACTTAATCCAAGAGCTGCTACGAAAATCCATCTCATTTCATAGCCAGTCCCCGTGGCCAAGAATATGGAAAATACTAAATAAAACCAAAAATACAAAGCGGAACGCTTGACACCGAATAAACTCCCGTGACAGAGCAGCGGCCGTCAGGACTCCCCTGTGGCCGTCTCGCGACCCCAGCACCCCAGCAGTGACGCACACAGTGGAAGCGCTGCCTGCCCTGTGCAAGGCACCCTCCGCGCAGGCACGGCCCAGTGCGGCCGGCGGCCGGGGCTCACCGGGTGCGGGTGCTGGCCGCGGGCTGCACAACCACACCCGAGAGAATGGGGAGGTAAGACCCGGCCTAGGAAACGCTCGGGAGACTGGTGCAGGGTATGAAGGAGCAGTGAGACAGGACCGCTGCACAGACAGCAGGGCCCCACCAGCACCGGGGGTGACAGCGGACTCAGCAAAGAGCAAGTAACAGGACGTGGCTCATGTAAAACAGATGAACCTGGAAAAGAACAGAAACAAACCACACACACACACACACACACACACACACACACACGTTTGGAACACAGGTCAACAGAAAAATAATCCTAATGGTTTCTCAGTTGGAAGAGAAGTCTCTCAATACGGAGAAATACTGTAAAATTTAACAGGAGCACGTATGGTGCAATTATCCTTAAAGAATGCAAATTATCTGAACCAAAATTAAATTTGAGAACCAAATTTCCATTGCTAAAATCTTTTCAGAGCCAAAACTACATGACTATTACATAATGATTAAAAAAAAACAATAGAAGACTAAGGAGCAGGAAAACTAGTTTGAAAATAAAAATCTCCCTTGGTATAACTGCAACTTGCCGTCTCCAGAGATTGAAAATATATCTGGATGTTATTTGGAGGAGACTAATCCTCACATTAAGTTAAAATATAATTTTACTTTTCTACTGATCTTACAATTCTACCATTGGATGGTCAAGGCATTATTCCTATAAAAAGCTACTTTTACTTTAAATCAGGAGACATGAAGGCCCAAATGGTATCTGGCCAACTCATAAAAACTTCAGAAAGTAGCAATCTTGTAGAACAAATAAATTTTAGGTAGAGGGTCTTCACTTTGCAAGCAGCTTCACTTAAATCCCAATTAAAAACAACTGCCACTTCCCCTCAAGGGGTAAAACCCACGTGGCCTCAGCCTGAAACAATCCCAGGAGGAAGTTCCTCTCCTCCTCAAGATCAGCAACACAATGCTCAGGTTTTTTCGGAAACCACTGACACCAGTCCTACCTTGAATGTCGCACCACTGTACCTAAAACTTTCCTTTTTTAAAGGCTTTATTGCTACTGTGGCATAGAACTAAAAAAAATCGTGTTCTATTAGAAACTACCGTCATACAGGTTACATTTGTATGTCACAACAGAGCTGAAATGCCAAATAAGATCATTTCAAGTTTCATAGCCTTCAAACAGCATTTTTTTTAAAAAAAAAGGCCAAATCACTTAAGTCAGCATTATATGTACGTTTTACCTTAAACAGAAAACAGCGCCCCCAAACCAAAACCAAAACCACACGTGCCCCCGGCGTCACGGAGGCGCGCCAACATCGCCGAGACTGCCCTACCTGTTTGGACCGAGGTCTGCCGGGAGAAAATTTTCTTTTGGTGATAGCTGGTTTACCCATGCCAATTTTTGGAGTGACGGAGAAGTACGTGGTTGGCATGATGCTGCCCACAGAAGCGCTGAGCGCCGAAGGGTAACCGTGCAGCAGGTCGTGGGAAGGCAGGTCCGCGGGGCGGGCCCGGGGGGAAGACACGTGGGCCTTGCTTCTGTCGGCTGCAGAGGGAACCGCTGGCTCCGGCGGTGGCTGCGCAGACTTGTCTCGGCATAAGCCACCCTTCACACAGCTCTCAGCTGCAGGAGTCGTTTCGAAGTCCATAAAGGCAGTGGAAGATTCGGGATTTTCTTTCCTTTCCGTTTCTTCTTGTACCCTTTCTACAGGCGACTGTTTCTCAGGACATAAAGAAGGACTCTGCTCACTCGGGCACACTCGGGTTTCGGGAGGAACGGTGGCAGGGTCGATGACCACTGGTGGAGGCCGCGGCTCTCCGGTGGAGGCCGCTGCTCCAGGGTCCTCTAACGACTGGCGCTCCTCGTGCTCAGTGACCAGGTGCGCAAGGACTTGGGCGGTTCCTGCCACTTCCATTTTGTTTTCATTTTGATCTTCATCACAAGTAAGCGTTGCTTTAGAAGACATTACCATTTGGTAATTATCAACTGCACGTGGAATCTGATTTTCCAATTCAGGATGCATTTTATCTTGAGATGACTCTATAAAATTTGAAATATTTGTTATGTTAATGTATACACAAATTTTTAAGTTTCTAATTATGAGTAGGTATAAGACATTAATGCATTAAATGCCTGTAGCTTTGCAGCTTAAAAATAACTGGCTTAAAAAATAAAATAATCATCGGCTTGGACAGTATCAGTCACAGATCAGACCATGAAACCTAAAAAAAAAAAAAAAAAATCACCAAAATATGATCACCAGGGTATAAGGTATTTCTGGTAAGAATACTAAAACACAATTTCTAATATAACACTGTTACACGGATATGACGTTTTGTAATTTGAGAGCTTACAAAAGTATTAAAAATTTTGTGGGTGAAGTCAAGCTCACGTAACAGCTAGGAAAACGAGGCTCAGAGGTGCCGTGCGTGGCGTCGCAGTTAGAGAGAGAAAGCTGATCCAGGACATAGTGAGGCTGTTCGGCAGCAGCGGGTCCCAGGTGCAAACGCAGCTCTCCGGACTCGCGTGAGCAACGGCCACAGAGCGCACGACTTCCTTTGCTTAGCTGGGCCTGCCAACGTGCCCACCGCGGCTTTAGTCACAGTCCCTGTCCTCCCTCGTCATCGTAACTGAGGAACCAAGCCTCGGCAAGCCGGTCAACATAGTTAGGTGTCGGAAACACTACCAGTCGCCGGCTGCCAAATTTTAAACCAGGGCACTGGCGCGTGAGCCCGTGACCCGGGCTTGCTCGACAGCAGGCTCAGGCTCAGAGGCCCGGCGGCGACCCCAAGCGCCCCACCACGTAGGACGCGAGGACCAAGAGCACACGTTCCAGCTGCCATCAGGGCGACTTCTGAGTTGCATCAACAGACACGCGATTTCCTCGTTTACAAGTGACCACGTGCCTGAAAGTCATCTACATTCTCACGGCGAAATGGACTCTCACTTCTCATTCCCACTTCGCTGAAAGACTATGCAGTTGAGGATACAGAAAAAACACCGAAGAACAGATCGGTGGTACCTAGTACTTTTAAACACAAAAAAGCTTCAAAAAGGCTTCACGCAAAACCGAACACACATGCAGAGGAAACACGTGAAGGGTCTGAAACCCAAAGCACCATCATCTTGAGCGACGCAGACAAAACGGACCCTGACGCGGCAGGAAGCCCAGGCCCGGCGAGTCCCCGCTGCCCTGCACTCGGTGGGCAAGGCACGGGGGGCGCGCACACATGCAGCCCCACTATGGCCAGCTGCTGCTCCTGCACAGCGACCTGAACTCGCCTCAGTGAAGGACTTTCGGTCCGGCAACTCTCTGTGGAGCCTGCAGCCTTCGGAACTCCACGGCCAATTCCGTGCAAGAGAAGGATCACTTGCCTAAAAGATTTCCTTACTGTAACGGGTAGGGAAGCAACCGTTAAAAAGGCCTTTGCAACAGTCCGTTTGGAAGGTCAGCAGACACCGCCACCAACGGACACAGAAAGCACGCGGGCCCGACTGTGCCTCGCTCAGACCGGACCAGACGCCGCCAAGCGCTGCTCCTCACCGGAACACCGAGGCCGCGCACACGCGGGCCTCCCGGACGACCGCTCTGCTGCTGCCCCCGGCGCGCACCTGCAGGGCTGCGCACACACCTATGGAGCCTGGGGCAGCGAGCCCTCCCTGGCCCTGCTGTCCCCACAGTAATTTCAGCAGGGCTTCTGTCCTGCCGCCGGTTTCCCACGCAAGCACAAAACACAATGCTGTGACTTATCAGTAAGCTGGGTGTGAGGGTGGGAATGAAAAAGAATTAGGAGTCTGATTATGCACTGTGATTAGACTTCTAATAGCTTCCTTCGTCTTATTTTTCTTCACTTTACATACTTTTCAACAGAGTTGTTAAGTACAAGCAATCTCGACAAATCTGAGACTTCTTATGTATGTTCAACCTGTGACACAGTTTCACAGAAACTACCGGACTACCAGAGGCACCCACGATGCGTTTCACAGCGAGTCGATTCTCCCCAACCTGGTCTCATTAATTTCAGATCCTCACGTACAGTAATAGCTTCTTATCAATACTGCAAAAAGCGTAATTGAAACAACTGAAGTAACCCTCGACAGGACTGTTGAGACTATCAAAAATAAGCCTCTCATTACCCCAGCGTGAAGCACCTCGCAATCAGCAGCGGCTCTAGTCAGTAATTACTCGCATCAGCAAAGGAGGAGAAAAGAACAAATTACTTTTTAATGAAAATCACTTGATGTGTAAACAAAGTGTTTATCTGTGATTAGGTGTAGATTACAGCTGAACCACAAATACACCCGTGCCCTTCCCCTACTGGATGGTCTAAGGTTATTGCACTGTATTTCCCAAGCGCTGCGCACACCTCAGCTTTTCCTCAGGACCCTGACGTTTAGCAGACACTCACGTATCCGCTGTGCACACACGGTCCCCAGCCCCGCCCCCGGAGGCAGGCTCTCGGCACCGCAGAAAACACTCTCACCATCTGGAACAATTCCAGGCGCGGACTCCTGCGCACGGGCATCCGTGGTGACTGCCTCCTCCAGGAACACCACCCGGTGTTCGGGGTCTTCGACTTCCATCTCGTTGGTATAATCTTAACAGAAACATATTTATTCTTTAGCTCAGGAGTTTCCACGTTCCAGTCAACTAAATCAGCAGTACCTACCCTGCCTCCGTGAGGGTAAATTACCTCTGAAAATGCCACAAATTCGTCACATTTTCCTACTTGGCACCCAGTATAATTTACATTATAAAGAACACGGGCCGTGCGAAGAGCTAACAGGTGAGTGGTGTGTCACTACTTAAGAAGGACCTCCCACGCGTGTGTGCCGACGGCACCCTGCACGTACAGTGTGGGCGACGCAGGGGGCCCACGTGGGCCCACGTGCGCCCGGGGGGCAGACAACACCGGGCCTTCCACAGAAGCTGCCGCCGGTGCAGACGACGGCGAGCAACAGTCTGGTCTGAGGGTCTGTTTCTTTACCGTCCCAGAACCCTGCCACCGTGTCCGCAGCCGACAGGGCACTGCGGAAGACACCTGAGCACATCTGGGGCTCTCGAGGTGAAGATCAACATGAAGAATGCCACTACAGACCGAAAACGTGTTCAGAGTGAAACAGCCCAGATTCTGAGGCGCACACTGGCCTCGGACCCACACCCCAGGGCGGCGGCTGTGAGGAGCCGGGTCAGGTGTGAGCCGGCGGCATCCCGGTGACAGCGTGCGGCTTTGAAGGCGGAGGGCTCAGGGCACGTGCTGCCGCCGAGCAGCAGACCGGCGCCGGCCGGCACGAGCGTACCTGCGGGGACGCCGGCCACCTCCGCGCCCTCCGCGGGCTGCAGCCCGATCTCGGCAGCCAAGTGTCTGCAGTAGGTGCAGACATACTCTTCTCTGAACTGAGGATCCAGGTCGTGATCCGCCGGCTTGTCACACTCCAGGTGAGCCCACCTGCAGTGAGAAACAGTGTTCGATAAAACGGCCCGACACAAAGCTAAGCTCACAACGCAGGGCAGAGAGAGGACAGTGACCCCCTGAGGAAGCGGGGACGAGGACGACAGGCGGGAGAAGGGCTTCCAGGACGCAGGTCCTCGGGAAGGACCAGTGTCTCTGCGTGTCGCTGAAGCTGCCGACCCACTCCTACTTCCAGAGTGCCGAACTGCTTCCTCTTCAGTCTCCCCTCTGGCCTCATCTTTTGCCCATTCCCTTCCCTTCGCCTTCCGGAGGCATGGAAACGGAACGTCGTTCCGCCCAGAGCAGCACTCAGCACGCACAGGGACACGGGCAGCCAAGCTCGGGGCGCAGGGGGACACGGCAGTGAAGGAGCACACACACGCGGGCCGGACGGGCCCCTTACCTTTTGCACATGTGACAGTGCAGCATGTCTCTCTGCGACTCTGGACTGCAGCACTTCCCACAGAAAGGGCACAAGTTATCCTGCTGCTGGTAACAACTGTCACACACCAGGCAGTTGTGGTGCCACTGAGAACTAGAGCGCGTGCCGCACTCGACACATATCCTGCAGTTCTGAACACCGGGAGAGACCAGACAGAACCGCTCGTTATGCGTTTGCGCTGCAGTTCTGGTGCAAGCCTGTTAGAAATCAACGACACATCTGCATCTCACACATTCAGCCCTGATGTTCGTGACACTAATTGAGCGTGCACCTTTTTTCTGAAAAAGCAGTTTGTTTTGAACATTTGATAAGATCACTCAATTTGCCCTGAAACCTCCAGGGAAGTGTAAATAGGGGACGGACACATCCGAGGAAACACAAACAGGGAAGGAAAAACACGAAGCACACAGCGACTACTCCAACTCGGAAAGGACACAGTTCGGACTCAGGAAGTGGCCCGTGGGGAGCGTGGCCACGCAGCCCCCACTGCAGCCGGCACTCCGCGGCCGCGGTGGCCCGGAGCGCACCCCGGCAACTGGCACTGAAGAGGGGCCACCAACCCCTCCAATGACTCGCTGCGTAACATTGTGAAAATGATCACTCCAGATCGACTCCGAGTACAGCCTCTCCTCTGTCAGCAGAGGGGCACTTGGTCTTTCCAAAAAACAGCTTTTCAGGAAGTGCGCACCCCCGAGACGGCCACACGCTCGCCTGTGCCCGGACTCAGTCCACCTGCAAACCCTTCCAACCCGGACCCAGACTGGGGAGCCGCCCACACCGACTCTCCCGTCTAACACACCAGCCAAGGGAACGGCGTCCTTCTGAGCTGCTGGACTGATATGAAACGACTCGCAAGCGGAGAAGGAGAAACTAGCACGAGCCATACATCTGCTGATGTCTCCAGACACAATATAAATGCACTAATATTCGCGCAAAAACCCTGAAACCCTGAGTCATACTATGTAAAGCAGCGGTGTCCAACTCACTTTCACCGGGGGCCACATCAGCCTCGCGGTTGCCTTCAAAGGGCCGAATGTAATTTTAAGACTGTATAAATGTAACTACCCTGAATAGTTCAGCGAGAGCTCGGCGTTGCCGGGGGGTAGAAACAAGGTGCCGGGCGGGATAGAACAAGGTGGAGGGCCGGATTCGGGCCGCAGGCCTTGGGTTTGTCACCCATGATGTAAAGACTCTGACAGCAAATTAGGAAAATAATAAGCCACATGCAAGGATGGTTAAATACCAGAAAAGCCTATTAATAAAATTCAACATATTCTTAGGTTGGAAGAGAGTAAATCCTTTCAATACACGCTGAAAAAAGTCTAAACCCATTCTTACTTAAAAACAAACTCTTGAAAAATAAAAGTGGATGGGTATTTCCTGAATGTGACTATACACACATCCCTCAACTCTAAAGCCAGCACTTCCCTAACTGGGGGACCCTCGGTGATCCCCACGAGGGTCAGGAGCAAAGCAAGGAAGCCCGCTGTGTCCACTACTATTGGACGTGATTCTGAAGCCCACATAAACACTGAAACAAACAAACAAAAAAAAGAGGCAGAAGAGTAAGGAAACAAAACTCTATCTGTAGATGTCAAATAGAACACTTGCAAAATCCTAGAGAATGGATCGTAAATTCAATAAAAGAATTTAACAAAGTGGCAAGATGTAAAACAAGCAATGAAAAGTCAACAAAACACAAATAATAGCCAGTTAAGAGGTATAATAAATGAGAAAATTCCATTTATAACAGCAACAAAACGGACACAATATTTAAGAATGAACTTAAAAAAACACCGAAAACCTATACAAAGAGAATTAGCAAAGCACTCTTAGAAGACACGGGACCAGACCTGAACAAATGCGAAGACATACCTTGTTCTTAATATGTCCTAGTATCATCAAGACGTCTACTGATACATTTAAAGTGATCCCAATAAAAACTTCAATGAAGTTTTTCGTGGAGTCAGTCAGATACACACAAGGACGGCAGGAAAACCGTGCAGGGAAAAGCTCCGCAGGGGACCGACAGCGCCCCCCACTGCAAAGCCTCGGGACCGGAACGGGCCGGTCTCGGTTGGCGAACAAGAAAGACAGAGCATCGGAACACACGACAATTCCTTCCAGGAACAATCCCAACCAAGTCTGCACTCTGGGCTGGAACCTCGGGTTGCTGGGGCAAACACGGCCTTTGCAGGGGCTGGCTGTGGGCAGCCGGAGAGCGGACCAAAGAAGACACTTCACACGGTCCAGAGCAGCAGCACTTCCAAAGGGACTAGAGCTGCACAGGTCAGATGAACAACAGTGAGCAAAAACCGAATGCAAACGTGAACCGCTCTGCCACCTCATCGCAGGAGAAGGCGATCTGAACTCAAACAGCCAGACGCAGAAGACAGGTAAACCTAGGTACGTAGAAATAGATTTTCACGTGGCAAAAAACAACAGAAGGAAAACTTTAAAAAATGTCTAACTGGAGGGAAACATGTGCATCATGTAACACAGACAAAGGACTAATCTCCCCAATACACAGGGGCCGGCAGGAGTGAGGCCCGCGTGAGTGTGGCGGCAGGGTAATAATGTGGGTGTGGCAGCACAGTTTTACTGTGAACATCTCACCTAAAATGTCAAATGGTGTGCGTAAGTAAGTGTGATGTTACAGATACATGCTTACAATTTTGTAATAAAGAGGGGCGTTATTTGTTCCAGGCTCTGTATTTAAAGAACCCTTAAACTGGAAGGTAAAAAAATCAGAATCTTCAAGAATAACAGGAAATACACGTGAGAAGACAACTCATAAAAGGGCAAAATTATCCTTATGCATATAAAAAAACGACCAACCTCATTAAACAGACAAATGAGAACTAAACTACATTGAGATACCATTTTTCACCATAAAATAGGCAAAAATTCGAAAACTGAGCATGACGTTCCTTGGGCAAGGACACAGGAAAAGGTTCTCCCATCTACCCCTCTCCTTGCGGCCCCTGGAGAGGGGTGTGGCCCTACCTAACCAGCTCCAAGGGCATCTGCCCCAGCCAGCAAACCCTCTCCTGGAAGCGTCACAGACGCCCTCTCTCCACAGTTCAAACCCTCTGCGTTAAGTTGCCAACTCAGAATCGTTTGTTATGCAAAACACCATGAACTACCTCAACCTTCCAGCTTTGGCCACCGGGTGAATAAACTATGGTGCAGATTAAGAAAGGGGAAGGGGGAGGGGGAGGGGAAGGAGGAGGGAAAGGGGGAGGGGAAGGGGAAGGAGGAGGGAAAGGGGGAGGGGAAGGAGGGAGGGGAATCCCTATGAACTTACATCCAGTGACTTGTAGATTTTTTTAAGTGAAAAAGGCGATTGCAAAAGAGCATATGTAATGTGCTACCTTCAGTGTAAACAGAAAATAACGTATCTGCTTATCATAACAAAGAAACACAGTAAGGACAAACCAGAAAGCAAGTTAGTTACTTTGCAGAGTAAACGCGGCAGAATTCAAGCTGGAGAAAATGACAATGCTGAGTAGAACTTTTGATGTAACTCTGACTTTTGAGCACGTTAGTGTCCTATGTATTTTTAAAAGCGGAATAACATCTTTCCTGGGAGCAAACCGAAGGCCTGTTTGTCGCGCTGAGCAGCCGAGTCAACGTGTCAAGTATTGCTGGGGCCAGGACTCCGACTTGGGACGAACCAACAGGCCGGAACCGGGAGGGCAGAAACCTTAGTGGGAGGGGTAGAAACCTTAGTGGGAGGGGTCAGTATTGGAGGCATTGGCGTAAACTCGTTATGTATGAACTGTGCTGAGTGCGTGCATATTATGTGTGTGCACGTACTTGTACACGGGTATGTGTGAGTGCTCAGACACACCCGTATTTTCCGCTCCGTCTGCTGGAAGGGCAAAGAAGCAAACAGCCCCCAGCAAAGAGCAAACCTAGTGCCCCCGCTCCAGGAAAGGCCCTGGCCCAGAGGAGCGGACTGACTCCAGGCTTCGGGTGGGGGTGGGGGTGGGAGGATGAGCCCAAATGTGAGGAGGTGCCCCAATACCAGTGAGGGCAGGTCATAAGGGCCTAGGGGTCAGCCTGAAGCAGCTGCCCCAGGGAAATATGGGCCCATCTGAGCATAAAACAAATTAGCTACAGCAATGAGTTATTTTACAGACCACAGGTAAAGCCGCATTAGGCAATGGGTCCTAAAGCCTTGGAAGAAATTCGGAGGAGCAGCAAGGTGTGTGCATGGTCCGAGCACGCCACCTTGCACGCTGCTTTATTGGGCACCTGGGGAAGAGCATCCAGAACTCGGCCAGCAGCAGGCCCACGTGATTGGAACTGCCACCACCTGTGAGGGGAGGCGAGCACAAGGCCCACCTGGCTGGGCCACCTGAAGGCAGCGGCACCTGAGAAGGGCACTCATCAATTGGGTGGGATTTTGACCAGGAATTCGTGACTCCACATAATGATGAGAAAACACCAGAAAAAGACCAAATGACCAAAGTTCCATTTGGGGGAACAAGCTGTGTGGAGGAAAACTGTTCTTCGAAAGTCGGCATCAAAAAGACAAGCTTAGGGAACTTTCCAGGTTCGAGGAGTCCAAAGAGAGCAACAACTAAAGGGACGCCCACCCTGGACCAGATTTGGGGCTCTGCCCGGGAAGGGAGAAGATGCTCCAGGGGACCTTAGATTAAGGGACAACACTGAAATATGGGTGGGAGATTGGGTGAAAATGCTGTTGGGTTGGCCACAAAGTTCGTTTAGTTAGTTCCATATGATACTCCAGCAGTGCCTAGTTGTCTTAAGCTCCATGTGAAACAATTGTTATGATCGTACTGCGACAGCTTCCATATTAGCATGCATAAAAAAGCACCTTATCAAAAATGGTGAGCTTCTGTGCAGCCACAGTAGTACTGAAGACGGAAGAAGGTGGCACATTTTCGGTGCAGTGTACTTGCTTATTGTGACAAAGGTAAAAATGAAACTGGAAACGCACACACACGAGACATGTGTGGTGGATGCAGAAGGTGCTGTGACTGATCGAACGTGTGGGATGTGGTTCGTGAAGCCTCGTGTACCACTGACATTCTGGTCAGATATTTGCTGTGGGGCTGGCTGATGCACTGGAAGATGTTCAGCAGCACCCCTGGCCTCTCCCCACTAGAAGTCAGTAGTAGGAGACAGCCGACATCCTCAAAACATCCAACTCGATAAAGTTATTGGTGGAAATGAAAAATGTCTTATTTTATGGAAAAAAACATACAGAGTTTTTGGCCAACCCAACGGACCGATGTAAAGGTATGAAGCAGGTAACAGCGCTATGATGATGTAAGAGTCCCTGTTTTATTAGGAAATACACACTTAATTTAAGTGTTGGGGTACAGGAGCACAGGGTCCGGAGCTCACCCTCCAACGGTTCGAGCCCCAGATGTGCAGCGGGAGGGGAAGAGAAGCGGAGGCGGGAGGCAAGGGCGAGGGCGATGGCAATGAAATCCCGACCACAGGTGAATCTCGGGATCGAGTAAACGGCACGTGGGTGGTTTTCTTTTTCAAAAGTTTAAAGACTGAAGTAACTTTCAAATAAAAGTTTTTTAAAATGCGTGGCGTACCCCCAACAGAAGGTTCCAGAGAGAGAAGCAGGGAAGAGAAACCTACCCGACCCTGACTGGCCCACAGCTAAGCTCCTGAAAAGACGGCCCTCGCCGCCCTGAGCAGCCTCCGCAGACAGAAGCCCCGGTGAGGGCCTGGGCCCGTCCCCCGCGCCCCGGCCCGCCCCCGTGCCGGACACACACGGGGCCTTCGGCCGTTGGAAAGACGGGCACATCGCCAGCGAGGACGGCAGAGGAGGAGGGCCCGTGATCCCTCGGCCGGCTCGGGGAGGAGCCCCTACCGAAAGCCCACGCCAACACCTGGGCGCCAACACCTGGGCGGTACCTGGATACTCACTGGCGGCACCATCGCCCTGACCCAACACCCCCGTGAGCGGAGGACGAGGAACCTTCTCCGCACGAGGAAAACTGGCTCGGGAAAGCCAAGTAACTGCCGCGGATCCCGTACTTAGTGACCGGGGCGCCGAGGCCTGCCGCCACCGCCGCCCCTCACCCACACTACCATTCCCCCAAGGAGAGAAGCAGAACACTCGCACACACCACCAGCCCGCCGACTCTCGGCGGGGGACCCACGACGCCGTGGCGGCCACCGGAGCAGCAGAATGGGACAGGGAACAGGATCCAGGGAGTCGGAGAACCACCTTGGGAAGCGAGCCTGGAGTTCCGGAGACATTTTCCAAGACAATGAAAACCAGGACAGCGAAGGCAATGCATCAGAGCAGGAAACAAAATTACCTTAGCTGTTACCAAACAGTGTGGAGGAGAATGTAAACAATGTTGTGTGCGCTGGTTTAAAGGCGAGGTTAACCAACCCTTCTCTAGACCATGCCAGGGGTCCAACTGTTCGCCGAGGTGAGAAAAGAAAAGGGTGTAACACCAAAGCTACGCTACAACACGTTCTCACGGCAGTCAGAAGGCAACAGTATCCGTTTTTAGAAGAAAACAGCCAGGACCCAAAGATTGGGGGTGAAATGAGATTAGAATTCACAGAAAAAACACATTTTTCTTTTTTGGCTGAGAAAAAATGGCAAGGTTTGTAGTCTGGGTTAATTTAACCAAGACAAGGAGAAAGAAATGTTTCTCATTTCTACATTTTCAGTGGAAAGTGAGAAAAGAAATGATACTTTCAACAATTACAACAACATTCATAAAATAAGATTCTGAATTGCAAATCACTGAAGGGAAAAAGGGAGCGGAAAAACAGGAAAACAAAAAAAACTAGTTTGTTTTAATACAGCCAAGCGTTTCAGTCGCAACCATTAATCTCAAATAGTTAAACCTTTCAAAAGACACATTTAAAATTACAACGGAAGGATCCAAAATTTACAAAAACTGGTGTGAAAAGATCATTCACCTGGTAAACTAAACCCCCTGTGGCCATATTGTCAAGCAAAGTGAAGTATAAAGGCAGTTTCACATCGATAAAAAGCACAATATATGTATCAACACTGGCCTGACCTACTTGCTCAGTAACAGCCACAAAATAATAGGGCCAAAAAAAGAAGGTAAAATACAAGGAGAAATCCGTATGAAAAATACAGTCAATTTTACCTACTCACTTACAGGCTGTTGAATCAGCCAGTCAAAAAATAACTTTAACAAAATGAAATTAAAAACATAAATACTACACCTTAAAAAGTCACTGTTTCAAGAATCAAAATACTTGCAGGAAAAAAACACACTGGCTAAACCAGCTTATTAACTAATTAACGAAAATAAATAAAATTAAAGCAGGAATTAACATGCTTAAGCACAACCTAAAATAATGTAAAAGTATGGGTTCAAATGTACATAAATACAGAGAAAGTAAAAGGCATAATGCACTTGGCGACAGCCAAAACTATAATCAAAGGTAAATTTATAGTCTTAAAAATATCCTTTACCTTAGAAAAGCGACGAAAACAAATTGCAATTCAACTTCCTGTTTCAGAACTGTGAGCCGGCCAGCGGGCGCACGAGGCGGCGGCCGAGCCCGAACGCACGCGCCCGTCCGACCGCCGGTTTTCCGCAGCCGGATTATCCGGCCCGGAGAGAGCCAGCCTCGCCAACCAGGCTCGCCCGCGCCCAGGGACCCGAACGCCGGCGGGCGGGCGGCCGCCGCAGCGACCCTCAGCTCGCCTCCCCCTCCTCCAGGGAGGCCACACCTGAGGGCAGTTACCCGCAGGAGACCCCTCCCCTCCAGTCTCCACCCTCCGGCCCTGGAGCTCGCGGCGGGCCGCCCGAGAGGCGGGCCAGGCGCCGCCAGGTCCAGGCGCCGACCCACCTGGCGCAGGGGCGGGGCGCAGGTGTTACGCTCTCCCCGCTTCTCCTCCCGCCCCAGCCCGGGACCCCGCCCTCCCAGCCAGGGTCGCCCCCACCCCCCACCAAGGAGGAACAACCCCCTCTCCCACCCCTACCCCCTGGCCTTCGCGCGGGCCTCCACGCCTTCTCCAGCTCCGGGAAGAGCTTCGGGCGGGCGCCGCCTCGCTGCTGGTGAGCCCAGCAGCCTGGGGAGCCTTTGCCTGGGAGCTGCCCGGAGCCTCGAACCCGGGACCACTCCGCCACCCCACTGGCGGGGGAGAAACCGACACTCGTCCCACCGGGCGGCCAAGTGCAGGGCTAGGGCAAAGGTCCCGGGAGCACGTTTCTGTGCCGACGGGAGGACAACGGGAGGCTGCAGGGCGACCACAGGTGCACTCCGGGTGGGCGCTGTTTTCTGAGAACTGCAAGTGTTTCAGTAAAATGCTAACCTGGAATAGTTAATACAGAATTTACCTGGCCCGCAGGGTGCAGACTGCTATTCCTGCGTTCAGTGTCTGTGGTTGCCACGTTAGTCGGGGGGCTGTTGGACACCGTAGGAGAGGTGCAAGATCGAACACGGGGAAGCCGCAGCCGGAAGAAGGGGCCGGCTGGGGCGCAGGGGCGCGCCCACCGCTCACCCTCCATCCGCATCACCTGGCCACCGTCACACCGCGCAGGGCGCGCAGTAACTCATCGAGGAGCGGCTGCTCCGAGTTTTAGCAATGACCGGCTCGGTCCCCCAGGTGCTATTCGGATTTCAGTTGTGCCACAAAGCTCCATCGAGCCGCCCGGGGCCCTCCATTGCAGCTGGTGCTCGAGGCTGGCTGGCCTGCGCGGGAGGCCCGACTACTCACTCCGAAGGCGAGGGGCGACACAGGGCCATCGCACTGTGGGTGCTGTTTTCACACAAACACCCCTGCAAAGGCATTCTGTCTCAACGCCGCTAAAGCCGAGAAAACACGAACACGCTGAGCTGGACCTGAGAAAGCATCTTTCCACTCAATCCACACCTGGTCATTAAGTTTCAAGGCATTTTAGATTAAGTCAATAATTTACTTTATAAATTCTATTTAGTTTTACTCTTAAAGTCTGAGTGATTACTGTAGATAAAAGAAGCTTATGCATAGCTTCATCTCTTCTATAAAATTATCCTTTCAAAAAACCCTCAACGTGGGCGGAGGAGCGTACAGGACTGAGGTTCTAGAGTCTCCAGGCTCTGCCGCCCTCCATCCCGGCACAAGCTGAAAGGGAGGTCCAGAAGCACTTCTGCGTCGTGGGGAGCACAGCCGTGCCCCCGGTCAGCACAGTGCCACGGCCCGGGGAGGTAAGGCAACCACTGTGTGGCACAGAGCGGTGCCGGACAGGAGACCTGAGTTCCAGGTGCTCGACCTCGACAATTTACTGAGCCACCAGGCCCCGAAGGGCTCTTAATCTAGAACTTACCAGGGAACCTATATAGATTTCAAAGGAAGCACACGTACTACTTTTATGACTGATTCAGCCGAAAGAACACTCAGAGGAAAGCCATCGTAAATATAAGTATTTTTTGTAAATATCTCCTGAACAGTAAAACATTTCATTCAGTTGATAATTAAAAAGCTAAATGAATGATGCTTACCTTCTACTTTAAGAATTTAAGTATTTTGTGCTTCCACAGACAGTTTTAAAATCCGTTTACCTGGTATTACAGCTAGCTGTCCCCATAGGCAGAGCTGTCAGCTAAGCTACAAGGGTTAGAGGTAAGGTGACAGAACCTCACAAAAGCTCAAGCGAACAGCATGGAGCACCTCAGGGCCACAAAGATGCCAACACCAAACAAAACAGATGGAAGAAGAGAGAGCCACTGACTCAGAGAATATCCAGAAAGAATTAATAACTGCGGAAAGACGGATCACGGTAACCAGAAATGATGAGACTGAATGCGCTTTGTGCGATCAATGATGATATGCACTACAGAATATCAAGCATATCAGTATCTCAAGCAATGAAAAAGAAATGGAAAAATGTCTACAGACCTTGTCTAACTCTCGAAGCCTGAGAGAAACTTGAAACGACATCTGAATAATGCCTGCGTCAACCACCGCTACAGCTACCACGGGGGAGGCACACTGTGTACATACGCATACACGGTTCAAAATGTTTCGTACAGGTGCTGCAGACATACGTACCGACACGTGCTCGTAAAAACGTTGTGAAACCGCCTAGACGCTCATCTATCAAAATGTAATGTATTTTATCTTTGGTTTTAACTTAGAGGATTTTAAACATTTATCTCTGTTTCAGCACCCTCGTGTGGGGATACTACCTATTTCAGAGACTTCTGGGAAGACTAATGGCAATTCACTCGGAAGCAATTGCTGAGCCATGAAATACCATACATGTTAGTTAACAGATTCACCAGCATTTTTGTAACAGCCTAAAACTGTAAACAACCCAAATGTTCACCAACAAGTGATCCAATAAACAAATTGTGGTGTCTCCACTGCTCGGCAACAATATGGGTGAATCTCAAAATAATTAAAAGCCAAAACAAAAAAAGGAAAACGGACTATATACGTACTGTACCATGCCACTGATACAAAATTCTGGAAAACGCAAACTAGTGTATGGTGACGGTGCCCACTGCCTGGAGGACAAGGGGCGGCGACCGGCGGGCAGCTGGGGACACCCGCAGGGGCACCAGGGACTCTGGGGAGGTGAGTGCGTGTCCGTTATCTCCCGGGGGCGGGGGCTGCGCGAGGGTATACACGTGTCACGTTGAATTACAGACTTTAAACATGTACAGTTTATTGTTTATCAAGGACGCGTCAATAAAGCTGTTCATTTTAAAGTTGATGGCAATGTACAGGTTTGCACAGGTATCCGGTTGGTCTGCTCTACATAAAAATAAAAATAAAAACATACAGATGCTGATATTTTTCTAAAAGAAATAAACAACTTACTTTGCATTTCCAGCCATTGGTTGGTACTGATTTCATAACTGGTTGAAGACAAAAAGTATGATACCCTTTGTCACACGTATCACACACTAGCATCTTGCTATCTTCTCCCGATTGTCTAAAAAATAAGATAGCATTAATGATGCCTGATCTTTAAACTTATGTTTGTAACATAAGTAATCATCTAAAGACTCAGTCCTGGGGCCTGCCCAGCTCATAACACCTCAGCGTCTGTTTCGTCCTCCTGCAGGTCACAGCAGAGGCCACCCCTGCAGGACGCGACCGGCAGGTCCCGAGAGCACCCGCCCTCAAGGACTCTCCTCACTGAATGCTCACCTAAGGCGAACCTGCTTCAGTCATTTGGGGGTTCCTGCAAAGAACGAGAGGTTACGGCAAGAATGACTGACTCTGACCCTTCCGGGGTAAGTCTCTCACACCACCCTGTCTTGGGAAGGAGCTGATCTGGGCACTGAGTTGGGAAGACTGTCGTAATGAAAGGAGGCTTGCACCTGGCGTCAGCCCTATCTTTGCATTCAGGCCGCAGGTTTTCCGCTGTGTGGCTCCCCAGTAACTCAGACCCGAGTTCTCTTCATTTCAAGTATAAAGTGCAAGTGATTATCAAGGATTACGGTGCAAATTAAATATGATCCTGGCTGAAGAGCTTGGGATATTTATGTGCTAAATAAATAGATATAAGAATAATCATCTTATATTTATTACGAACTGCACTTTAAAAAGATCTCTGCCTTGACTCCTGGCTAATCACGACCCACTCTCAGAGACTGAGGATTTAGTCCGAGAGCGGGGGAGGGGCAACTGGGCGGTGCAGGTGCAAGAGCAAGAGCCTGGAGAGGCCACGCAGGGCAAAACCTGGGGGTGAACAGGAGGAAACAGGAAGGGGGGCTAGTTGGCCTCCACTCTTCTTCGGCTTAACAGCTCTAGGTATAAAATCGTATATTTCAACTCTTTACCTACATGGATAGGTAGTGCAGGAAAAGCATTCTTCCAAGTTCCCTTCCTCCCTCCCAGGAACCTCGGCACAGATACAAGGTACCAAATCAGTGTTTACGGGTGTTTTCTTTAATTTTTCCTGAAATGTAACAGTGCACCGTCCTACTTGTTTCATATAATTCTGAGATACTGAGGCTGACTGCTAGCAAATTAAATTGTGAATAAAGCAGACTCATTATGGAGGTGGTGGTCATAGTTTCTCCTGGTCACGAAAGTCCTCTGCTTGCAGATAGCTGGAAGGCTGCTGCAGACGCAGGTAAGGTCCCCCAGTTATCATGCTGATTAGTAGCATGAGGAAAAAAACACACACACAGAAAAGATTGGAGAAGTGACCGAAGGAGGAACAGAACACTTAGGAAAAGACCCCCCACCACACGCGTGTAAGTGCCAGGGGGTGCTCTCCAGCTGCAGAGTGACTGGCATCTAGCGAGGGCGGCAGCCGCCTTGCAGACAGACGCGGCTGTGTTTCAAACAATGGCCTTGGTGCGCACTGTCCCCCCTGGGGTGGGAAAGGGCCGCCCTGGCAGGTGCTTCCTGTACTTAGCTCTGTCTTTCCTGCTAAATCCCACCCCCCCACTGCCCCGTCTCCCTCAGAAGGAGCTGCTTTATTTTTCTGAAACTTTAAATTGTTAATACCATTCATTTAAAAATTGTTGACAAATTTAAATTAGCTTTATAGGCAAGCAGAGGAATTCAAATTATTGAAATTATTTTTTGTTTCAGAGTCATGTAAATGTTAATGCACAGCTAGCATTTGCTCCTTCAGTTGAGACCCGGTGAAGCCAATGGAATGAGCACAGCTGCAGTCTGGACCACCTTCAGCACGTTACACAGACCTTTCGCACCTAGGAACAGGGTCTCTCTTGCACTCGATACACACCTGTGAGTTGAAATTAGAACTTACTTGCAGTTCTGGCACACCTTGCACTCGGGACATTGCCACCCTGCACGTTTTAACGGAGTAACCGCTATGTCCAGGCACATTCCGTGATAGTGCTGACCACAAGTAGTACAAAAGAACTGATCTAAGAGGTCTCCCGGGCTGTCGCACACTGCACAGTTTGCATCTTCCTTTGCTATAATTAACGGTAAAACAATGAGATTGTTGTATAAGAATTTAGTATTTTTCTGACTTTACAGTTTAAAAATAACTTGAAGGGAACTTGCATGGTAAATCTTCCAGACACTTGAAGTGATCCGCACTGAAGAGCTACCCAACCAGGATACGGTCTCGACAAAAACAAGGTGATGTATTTAGTCTGCATTTAGTCACATTAGGTTTAACCATCTAGCGTTGCGATCATCTGTGCCCGCGTGCACCGAGACCATAGCGGTTCTTAGGTAACTTTCCAGCCCTCACACCAGCGACAACCTGGCGCCCAGTCAGTGCTCCTGCACGCTGCCGAAGGGGAGCGCACAGGGAAACGCCGACGGGGACGTCTGCATTCGTGTGGATGTTCAATGCTTCGAATTTAACAAAATCAGGTAAGAGGCAAAATTAAGAAACGTTAATATCAATTAGATTAAGATGCTTCTTAAGCATAAACAGACTAATTTTCATTTAAGTCAAATTAAGGTTTTTAGTACCAGAAAACATCGTGTGAGGGAGAACATTTCAGATGGAAGCTACGTATTCATACCAGTAACTTCATATACTATTTTGATATCCATTTCTATTACTTGCCAGTCGTAAAAAAGCATTACATTTTACATATTATGAAATCATCTATCTCTTAAATGTAATCAAGGGAAATGGCACATTTTAACAGTCTTTTTACCACTAAAACAAAAAATAACTGTAAGAATAAACTGCCTTGCCAAGTACACAGTTAAACTCATGCATACTACAAAATTCGGGAAGCAATGTTTTCTAAAACCACACCAGTTAGGTAAGGTGGACAATCATAGCTGTATCTGACTCTTACGTAGGGTCTCAGCGCACTGGTCTGATTAGCTGACTACGCTAGGGCTGTTTTCAGTTGCTGTTTCCAGTTGCGCGGGTAAACTCTCTCCTCTTTTGTATGTGAAGGTCTGGTCAGTCCTCTCTGGCTCTAAGCCCTTTCTTCCCTCCTTCCCAGTCGAGTCCTTCTCCTTATGCTGGAGTCAGAGACCTGGTTCTGTGGGCCAGAGAGGTCCCTGGTGTGCAGACTTTGTATTGACTTCAGAGTCCTTTTTAAATGGTAAAACCCACCTGTAGCTGGAGGGCACTTCGCAAATGGGCCCTGGGATGACCTTGCCCCAAGGCGGACCCCTGGTGGCCCCACACCCTTCTTGCAGGGGCAGCTAGATGAATGAGGCTCCTTTGGAGACCCTCCCTTACAGTATTTACACCCATCGGGGCCCAAAGTAAGACTCCCCCTCCCCCGCTTCCAGGCTGGCCTCCCCCAGATTTCTCCCTCAGTTCCCCCTGCCTCCATCTCGTCCTCCAGGGCAGGCTTTGCGCCTTCTCTCCCTCTAAATGCTGGCGTCTCCGAG
This sequence comes from Trachops cirrhosus, assembly GCA_028533065.1. NCBI lineage: Eukaryota > Metazoa > Chordata > Mammalia > Chiroptera > Phyllostomidae > Trachops > Trachops cirrhosus. The sequence continues at coordinate 81,006,434 of CM052549.1, forward strand.
AGGAGCACCCAGTTCTTCCTTTTCTAATCCCTGGTGGCTCCCCTCCGTGATCACAGCACCTCACTCCACCGCACCAGCCCCAGCTTCTTTCTACACCCAACACGTTATTTTCAAGTCTTCCTGGACCTCAACAGCCAGATGTTCCAAAAACACTCACTCAATCTCTCCACAGCTCCTTTCTCTCAACCAGGGTTAGCACCACTGCTGGCTCTTCAACGCTTCCCTGACCCGACGCACCCAGCAGGCACCACTCCTGCGGAGTGACTCTCGGCAGCCCCTGCCTGTCCCCACGGCTCCTCCTTGGCTCCCTGCCTGGGTCACTGCAGTGCTTCCGGAATGGCACCCCTGGCCTGGCCCAACCTCCTCCCCAAATCACCTCCTGCATGCCCAGACGGATTTCTCAACACTGTGACTCCCGCTGTTCAGCCCTGCTTAGATTAAAACTTCACCAACACTTCCTTTTTCACCGAAAAGGAAAAAAAATAAAAACTTTCTAGGGAGGCAAAAAAAAAAAAAACCACACACAAAAACCAATGATTCTCAGGAGCGCCCCCTATTTCCTGGTCACACCAAGCAGTCTGCCGCATGGTAGCTCTCCGGTGTCCCAGCTTACACTCGTCCTGTGCCCTCTGCTCGGCCCGTGGCATGGGCTAGGGCCCATTCCAAAGCTCCGCTCAAACTCGGTCCCCGAACAGGAAACATTACCACGCCTGAACACCAAGGTAGTTGTTGACCACTCCCTTCCTCATATGTTTAGAAGAAACTGTTATATGAGGGGGCTAGGGACCCCCCAAAACCCAGAATTATCTTTTAGAGGGCGGGGCTCTTGTAGGACAGGCTTCCCCTGTCCTAGGAACCCATCTGGATCAGGGCACCAGCTGGTGTTGTTGTGAGAGGCTGTGTTCAGCTTCAGTGAATTCTTTTTGAAGACTCTTCCAATGCATTTGCCCATTTCGTGAAGGGTGATTGACTGTTCGGCAGTTTTACACCAAAACCAGCAGGATCCCCACCCTCCCTATTCACCCAATCTCGCCCCAAGCAATTTTTTTTTTTGCCCAGATGAAAAAGTTCTCAAAGGGAAACGTTTTGTCAATGTGGAAGAGGTGAAACAAAAAATGGCAGAAGCACTAAAAGGCATCAAAATCAGCAAGTTCAAAGACTGTTTCCAGCAGTGGGAGAAACATCTCGATGGGTGCACTGGAGGAAATGGAGAAGACTTTGAAGGTGACTGAAGTTTAAACATGTAAGAGCAAATACACAACTTTTTAAAAATAAACTCTGGAATGTTGGGGCTCCCCCTCATATAACCCATTACAACCTGACACTGTGGTTCCTCAAAGGGTAGAGACCTCGCCTTTCTCAGCTCTGCATCCTCACTGCCAGCACAAAGCCTTACTACATATATATTTACATACTTGGCTTGCTTCTAAAGTCACTTCTAAATGGCTCTTTGATTGACAGGTATTAGTTTAAAAGTGGAAATGTCATAATTAAGTTTGTTTTTGACAGAAATGACATAACAGAGACACCTCTTGCCAATATTTACTCATTTAAGCTTTGGGCGTTTAAAAACGAACCTCTGATAGCTGCCTACTCTGGGAACACCGAGAAACCGGGGCAGATGCCGGACTCTGGACACCCGACACCGGTGCCCTTTCTGTTGGACGTGCCAGCGGTACCGTCTGAAGTGCTTCTGCGGGACTTGCTGGAGTCGGCCACGCGGACACATCTACGGGCCGCGGTGGCACCAGGCACGCGTGGCTACGAAGCCAAGGAAACGCGGCCGGTCAAACCGAGACGTGCTGCACACGCAGACGTGGCCGGGGAAACTCGTGAGCATCTCCACCCTCCCTGCGGGTCACCCGTGGACAGAGCGCTACCCTGCACACCCTGCAGACAGGACGACGAGAGGAGGGAAGGCCCGTCTGCTGCTCCCGGGCACCTCCAGGGCAGACCCCTCCGCACCCCCAGATAACGGGGGTGCAGACCCCACCTTCATTCTGTAAAAGCTCCCAGCAGTCACTTCCTGGCCACACAGTCACGCTGTCCCATGAGTATGGGTCACTGGTAATACACTAAGCAAAGAAAACACCCAATGACACACGGGGTCCAAACAGTTTACTACATGAGATGTGGAAACAGGGACAGAAAGTCAGGATGACGGGAAGCAGTGGGCTGGCTCCACTGCCGCCGCTCGGGAAGAAGGCGCGTGCGGAAACGCACGGCCTGTGGATGGCGTGCAGGCGGAGACCAGAGCACCGCACAGCGGAAGGGCCGCGTCTCCCGGAAGCATCCGTACGCAGACATGCACGTGTCTGCGAGCCACAGGGACGAGAGGCTCGAAGCAGTCGGTAATCATACGACTGCGTGAGGTTCTCCCTGACGCAGCTGGAGAGGCACCGGAGATGGGGTGGAGACCGCAGCTACAGGTGACCTGAGAGGCAGCAGCAGGACCCAGGCCGGCGTGGCTCCGAAGGCCAGGCCTCGGACTCCTCACCGCACCGGCCCTTGGGAAGGCGGCCCACCGGGGGTACCGTCTGCGTGTGCACTAAGCAGACAGTGCCCACACAGGCAGACTGGAGAGGCGAGGAGATGCAGGGGGAGGAGGGAAAGGGCGGGAGAAGCAGGAGGAAATGCTGTGGGCACGGCCCCCTCCTGAGTGACAGCTGTGACGTGAGACGAGGCGGAGGAGACAAAAACAATGAGCTTCAATCGGAAGGGAGCCATCCCGGCCCCTCACGCTGGGCGGTGGGGCCCCTGCTTAGCCAAGCACCCAGAACGAGTGCGCGGGCACAAAGAAACAGCAGGGAACGCCGAGGCGCTGCCGGACGGCACCCGTCCGGGAAGGGCTCCGGCAGCGCAGCGCTGCGGCACTCCCGCCGAGGGGCCGGCCCTGCCGTCCACGCAGCCACGGCGGCAGTGCCCTGAGCGGGGTGCCCGGCCTGGCACACGGGAGCTCCAGAGCGAACATGCAGCTCACGGCTGCCTTCCAGAGAGGCTGTCCCACCGCGCAGGCTGGGAGGTGAGAGTGGAAGGTGAGGGCGCCGGCAGAGCTCAGGGCGACAGAAAAGCTGCAGGGCCGCGTGTCCGGGGGATACAAGACAACCAGGAGGCTGAGCGTGGGGCTGGAAGCGGACTGAAGACAAAGGGCGAAGGTGGGGCGGTGACAGGAAGTACACGGGGTCGGGGAAGGGGGGGGGGCAGAGAGCACTGCCACGCTTCGACCCCAAGGAGAGTCGCCGCACACAGCCGTCCTGGGTGTGCGGTCAGGGCTCGCCTCGGTGTCGCTGCACCCCACCCGCAGACACTGGTGCAGGCGCAGGGACGAGCTGACTGTCCCACGGCCCGGCCCGCGCCCCCCTCAGGCCTGGGCAGTGTCGCTCCACCGCCCGGAATGCTGTGTCCTCCGACCCGGCGGGGCTGGCGCTCGGCAGGGCGCTTTCCCTGGGAGGCGAAGCGCTCCTCCGGAGGCAGGTCCGACCAGTCTCCCGAGGGACGTGTCGCGTCGGCTGCCCAGACGAGGCTCCTGGACGCGCGCGTGGCGCAGCGCCAGGAGAGGAGTGCCGGCGGCGTGACCGGCACTCGCCTGCGACACGGGCGCCCCAGCACCGTGTGCAGCTCGGGGCCCTGGCCTGGCTCGCGGACACTCTGCTGAGAGTTCTTTCCGAGGAGGTCAGTGTTTTCGCTCGGTCTGTGACCTTTCACAGAAAGACGCCTCGGTGCTCACTCAGCTAACTGCCACTCTCACGCACTGCTCTGCCCTTAGGCAGAAGCACCGAGTGTTACGTTCAGTGTCCACACATAGCTGGAGCCTCAGCTAAGAGCCCAAACAGCCACCTCTCTGGAGAGCAGTTAACACAGATGAGGCACAGCGCTACACGACATCCATCCATTAGCGTCTCTTAACCCGTACTCGTTGAAGACACAGAAGGTCATGCACTTCGTGCTGTGGCACACAGCCGGGCAGCCAGAAAGGCTTTAGGAGGACCACTGGACAGCCCTGTACGTCACTGCAACGCATTCTATCTACGACGTTCCCCACGTCCTCGGGCGTTAAGACAGACGGCCCGGAAGCTGTGTTTGCACTGTGTTCTTCGAGATCACGGAGAAATAGAACTTACGCAGTTGGGCTTTGATTTCACGCCCCGGCCTCCGCTGAGGGCTGTTCGGAGAAAGCGCCCTGCAGCATGCGTGCCTGCACGGCGAGGCAGCTCCTTTGGGACGGCTCCCCCCGCCGTGCACGGTGTGGCGTGAGCACTGTTCCCGTGCCCGGTGCGTGCCTGCACACGACCGCGGACCCACCAGCTCTCCGTGTTGGCTGCTGGAACGCTCTGGGCAAACCTGCGGCCTAGGCTGAGGAGTGCGTGCGTGTGTGGGTGTCTGCCTCACCCTCACCTTCATGCTCAGCCTACCCTGACGTTCCCACTGCCAGACTTGGTGCTTGTCTTTAGTTTTCCTCGGCCCTGCCTTTCACGCCTTTCCACGCGTCTCCACACGTCTACCTGGGGACAAGGCTCGGTGCCCATGGCCTCAGACCACCGTGAGGTTCACGTGGCCGGCACGCGCCTGTCCCTATGCGCATGGCAAACGGCAGCGAGTCATCCCGCCTCCGTTCTCACGCTTCGCTGCGTCACGACACGGTTCACGGTCTCTCACGTGTCAGTGAGGCCCACGCGAACAGAGCGCGGCCGGCGGCGTGCAGCAGCACTGCCGCTGGGCAGCGAAGGGCCTAACATCAGAGACGGGCCACAGCGAAGTTCACTCCTGGTTCACTCGGCTCCATGCTCGACAAGTGCAGAAGGCTGAGCAAGACTCAGGTCCCTGAGCACACACACAACTGCTTCATCCCACTGGCAAAGTGCAACCCACCTCCCGGGCGTGGCCCCTGACGACTGACGCTGCACCCTGTGCTCGTGGATGGCTCACCACTCGAGGTCGTGACATGATGACCCCTGTCAGAGTGGCTGTGCGTGGCCCTGGCTGCTGTGGCTCAGTGGCTTGAGCACTGGCCTGGGAACCAAAGGGCCGCCAGTTGGATTCCCAGTCAGGGCACGTGCCTGGGTTGCCAGTTAGGACCCCAGTAGGGGGCGCACTAGAGGCAACCACACACTGATGTTTCTCTCTCTCTTTCTCCCACCCTTCCCCTCTCTCTAAATAAATAAAACCTTTAAAATAAAAAACCGGTTGTGATGAGTGTTCTCCCCCCTCCAGATTCAATGGTGCATAATCCAGAACAGTTTAAAACTTTGAATCCCTTATTAGCCTAAGTACAATTTGACATTTCAGTTCGCCTTACCTATCATTCATGTGTGTATGGTAATTAGGGGCGATGTGATTATACACGTAGACACAAAATAATTTTAACAGAAGATAAAATTATGGTACTAAGCAAAAATAAAAAATGACGATCATGGAATCTAACTGTACTTGTGAAATCTAACTCAGTTTTGGCCTGAGCTAACTGTACTTACGTTTGACAGAGATGAAGAAGGTGGGAAAAAGCCTTTACTGACTTGCTGAGAAACAGGTCAAAGCTAACAATCAGGTTAACAAGAGTGAATAAAGCGTCAGAGGGATGTTCCAACGAGACTGGAAACTCAGTCCACGAGGGAAAAAGCTCCCAAAGCACACGTGTGCATTGGAAATTCGCAGTAAGAAAAGGAGAAGAGCTCCGTTCGGTGGTGGAGAGAGAAGGAGGGCAGTTTCTGTAGAACGTGAACTTCGAACAGTCCACACGTTCCCCTGACTGCACAATACTGCCGGGAGGGGAAACAGGAAAAGCTCGGGGGCGGTCCCAGCTCGCCAAGGCAGCACCCACAGAGGCCATCGGGACGGCTGGGCCAGCGTGGCTGCTGGGGGTCCAGAAAGCCTCTGGTGACCCTATGACAGTGCACACCCGACGTAACCCCCAAGTCGGCAACCTCAACCGCGTTCGTCTCCCGGCACATAAACCCATCACTGAGATTCTGTGGCGCACCAAAGAATATAGTTGCTGCCGAGCTGCTACACGGATGGGTGTGACTTTGCCTCGCTCGCACTGGACGGCCGGTGCCGGCTGCTGCCATGTCCTTACTTGGCAGCCGTGGGGAGAAGAGGGCAGCGCCCCCAACCTCACCGCCGCAGTCAGCGCGGGGCTGAGCGCCGCTGCCCGAGCCGGGCTCCTGAGGCTCCGCCGGGCGGGCTTGGGGTGTGAACGGCACTGGTCACTGTTCCACTTTCCCACCGACCTGCTGTCTAGTACAAACTGAAACACCACGTCCTGCGTGCTTCTATCTCTCAATGGTGGTTTAAAATTCTCCTAGTGAGGGGACACTCGTAAACTACGTTTGAATTTCTGCGGAAATAACTTTCTGGATTTAACTTCAATGACACTGCTGATCCGACTTCCCCCAAGGACCCCTGGCGAAGGTCCCTCAGCGTATGGAGGTGGTACGTTACATAACAACACTGACCTTCTGCTACAAGGAGAACAGCGTCTGGGGGCTGGGACACTCGCCATGGGACGCGAGCGCTCGGACCGCGTCGGGGCGCGCCGCAGGGAACTCACCTCTCGCGGGAGCCTGCTCGATGTGCTCCGGGCAGAGCAGGAGGAAGCGGCCGCCGTCCTGGAAGGCGCCAGCCCCCACGGCGCAGGGGTAGTGGTACCTCTGGGCGCACTTCTCTTCACAGCATTTGATGGTGGCTCCGAGGCGCTTACAAAACGCACATCGCTGCGGGGGCGAGAGGGAGAGACCTTTCTTTACAAAACCTGGCAGAGGAGCGCTCAGATACCGGCCAGGAAGGCATGAGAAACCTTTATACATCATTAGAAAAACTACCTGAGTCAGCAGGATACAAATAAAGGACCCACTGGAAATAATAAAACCTAAGACACTCGATTTGGTGCGTGGTATAAAACAGATTCATCCTTCCATTTAAGTTCACAAAGCGAGCATTTCACGGTTTTCTATTGACTTCGTCAAAACATGTAACTAAATTTTAAAAAACATCAGTAATATGGTTCAGCTGGTGGGTTTCTAGTTTAGGGTTATTTTAACAGTGTTTAAATCCCATCACTAAAAAAATAAAGGTGAATGTATACTTTCTATAGGATGTCATCCTATCACGCTGCCTAGAAATCGATATGAAGTAAACTAACCAATCACAGAACAAGTTAGTGAAGGACAACTACAACGTTAAAGACGCCAGACCGACACACTTCGCTGTAATTAGTTTTAAGGTTCTTAGTAAAATGCTGAGAGTGTGAAGAAAATTAGGTCATGAGTGTCTCCTCTCCCCCCACCCCTTTCAATCTGCTTCTAACTCCCTTCCAAGCGGCAGGAGCAAAGAAATAAGCCGCCCCCACCCCCGCCCGGACCCACAGGGCCAGGCTAGGGCACTGGGTGCGCGGGAGGGCCAGACCACCCACAGAGCCCCACGTCCCTGCGTCTCATCCTCGGGGTGGCCAGGCGACAGGGCCCAGAGCCAGGCCTCCACGCCTGCTCTGGAGGCCGCTTTCCTTGGGAGCTTTGGCGGGGTGGCCTGTGCAGGGGAGGCCTGGCTGTCTGAGTCACCGCCTCACAGGGACTCCTGCGTTAGCGTTAACACCATCTGCTCGGCTCCGAGGTCCGGGGCAGAGACCTCGGCTGCCCTGTCTTTGTTTCTGCAGCGCGGGGACTGCTGCCGGCCCGACACGGGGAGGCTGTGTTTGCGCTTTCTCAGGGGACTCTGAGAGCGGCCTGTGGGGGAGGCTCACGAACAGCGCCGCTGGAGCCCCGAAAGGCCACACGGGACCGGCAGCCAGACGGAGCCTCGCCGGCCGAGCGGCTGCCGCCAGCACCGCGGGCGTGCCCCCCCACGCCGGTGCACGGGCCCTGCACTCCAGCACTGCACTTGCGAGCCCACGGAGGCCGGCTCCTACCGGCAGCGTCTGCTCGTGCTGCGCGGGCCCCGCCTTGCGCCGGCGCAAGGAAGCGCGTGCCTCCTGCTGGGCCTTCCACACACCTTGAGTGTGGCCGGCAGACCACTGCAGCCCCTAACGCGGCTTGTGCACACCAGCTCTACCTGTGGCACTAGAATCACACATGAAGTCCACAAATCCACACACTAATACACATTTCAGTGCTTTTTTTGTACTCGAGGGGGTTACTGCAGTCACTGATACAGTGCAATAACCAACTTTTTCCAAACCGGGTATGTGTTTAGCTTCAAGCCTACCCAGGTATCTAAGCTAACCCTAACAGGTAACCCTAACAGAACCCAGAGTTGACAACATCAACACGACCTGGGTAGTCTGCAGATTCCTGAGTCACGATGAAAAGGCCAAGAAAATGTCGAGGCAGGAAAGTGCATTTGAAGACCCATCAATCACTGAAGAGTGCTCACGTTAACTATGAATACATAATAATTTATGCCAAACTGTTAAAATCTAGAATCTCTGTTACTTTCACAGCATATGCCAAGTTGCACAAAGCCTTTTGCACTAAAATCAATTCTGGCAAATAAAATATAAAGACTTTTACTTAAGTGCATAATAAGGAAACAAAATAATTTAAATTGATCCTTTTCCCAGTGTCTGTATCTTTTTAGAAACATCAACGTGTTCTCTAAATCACATTTGCAATGGAAAATATTACATGACATTAGCTAAACTACTATAAGTCCTGGAATGTACTCAACGCGCTCGTTTCCAATAGCACAGAATGGTATCAGGGAGTAAAGGAAGGAAATAAAACACAAACGGCATTCGCACGAACGCCCCCAGCCCATCTGCCACGGCTACACAGTCACTGAGAGACGTGTGGCACTGAGAGAAAACGTACACTTTATATAGAGGCTGGGATGTGTCTTTCCGAGCCAAATAAAAAGTATTTGTAACACTGTAGAAAATATCAAAGAATACATTTCCACAGGAACCTTGTCTAACATCAGTACTTTCATGAACCATGTATTAGAAATCCAGCAAATTATAAAGTAGGTAACAATTACAAAACTAATTAACATTTGGAGAAAGGATGAAGGTAAGGTAAACAACTCTTAAATAGTATAACTAAACAATTTATTTGAATCAATATTTAATACTCTGAAGTAGCGTTTTTCCCACTTTAATTATTAAAAATTGAGGCGAGGAAGAGAAAGCATTATAGTATCTCTTGGCGCTAGTCTAAGAACACAGATTGGGAAAAAACAGTTGTGAAACGTGACTCCAATAAATAAGCCCAACAGAGAACATATAAAGAGCTCTTGCAACTCACTAGTAAGAAGCCGAATCAGCTGGAAGAAGAGGGTTGGGCAAAAGGTTTGAACAGACACTTCACTGCAGACGCACAGTGGCAGGCAGGTCCCCGACGCGGTCCATCTCAGCCACCAGAAAGCGCGAAACAAGCCCACGAGGAAACGTCACTAAAAAGGAACCACTGACGCTTAGAAACACAGACAATGGCCGGGACCAGCAACAGTGGAGAGCAGATGAGGAACCTCCACGGAAAAGGACACTGGGACTCTAGAAGACGCCGTGAAACTGGTCTCCGAAGGGAAACGGACGCTCTCATACAGATGAAGCGCTCCAGTCCTGATCATTCACACGAGAAACGTGCAGGCACCCCGTCGCATCAGTGTCCCGTCACATTGATGTCCCTGGCGGCTTTATAAATGAGAGCCGAGGACAACCTGTCGGCTGGCGAGTAACCCTTCTGCTGCTACGTGCTGCACGATTCCACGGCTCTGCGCGGAAAACGCGAGGCTGCAGCAGAGGGGCCGGTCCGCGGCGCCAGGGCTGGGGGCGGGAGGGGGCTGACCTCCACGGGTCGGGAGAGAACGTCTGGGGGTGAAGGAGGTCCTCCCTCTCGACTGTGATGTTACATAGCTGTGCACATTTCTCAACACGTGTTCAGCTGTAACCTGAGAAGGGGTGAATTACATAAAGTACACCTTAATAAAAGAATAGCTCACACAGAAAAAAGGAGGTATTAACTGGATAAAGGCAGAGAGGCTAGCATCAGAACAACGCTCTCGAAGATGAAATCTGTAGATCTGAGTAAGATGTACAACCTCACTACTGGGAGTCACTGGTGAACAACCAAAAGCAGGCCGGCGTGAAGAGACATTTGACCCTTGGAAGAACGGAGCATCGCCGGCTAAGACCTCAGTTCAACAGGTTCTCAGCCAAGGACACTTCCAGGGCAGAGTGGGATCAAGATCAACAATGGTAGGAAGGATGGGACGGAGGGGAGACCTTGAAAGGAGTGAGCCTCAGAGGAGAGCGCCCCGATGCGAGTCAGCTCTCCAACCTCAGCTGCACCCTAACGTGGACACTCACAGAGAGACCCTAAGGTTCCTGGTGGCGTGGGCAACGGGGTGATGCAGTGTGAGGGCAAGTCCAGACACCGTGAGAGCCTCCCGGGAAAAAACCTGACATTGAACAAAACAACACAGCAGTATCCTGAGGCCATAACCTCATCACCTAAATGTTCAGTATACAACGGAATGTGCTAGGGTGTGTGTGTATGTGTGCTTGGGTGGGGGCAAAAAATGGGACCCAAAACAAAGAAAAAAAAAGTAATACAAAATGACCAGAGGCAGAGTAACAGAACAGACCTGAAAATCACAAAAAACAATGAAAATTCTACAAGTAGAAATTATTAGTAACTTCTATGAAAGTTTCAGTGAGTGATCTTAACAAGATACTGGATATTATAATTATAAACAAATGGTCAGCCCAGGTCAAATCATTCGGTTGGTTAGAAACTCGATTAGAGCCTCGTCCCAAACACCAGGGCTGCAGGTTCGATCCCCACTCAGGGCACATACAAGAATCAACCAATGATGCATGAATAAGTGCGACAACAAATTGCTGTTTCTCTCTCTGTCCCTTCTTCTCTCTCTCTAAAAATCAATAAATAAAATTTAAATACATAAACATGCAAAAATAGAAGCACAAAGAAGAAATGGTGAAGGACCGTGAAAATAAGCGAATCATGGCTGCACTCTAAGAAACTAAAGGTGAAATTACTGAAGAAGAACCGAGCAGAACCCAGCAGCCTGGGGGACGACAGCAAACGCAGCCACGTGCACGGAACTGCAGCCGCAGGGCACGAGGAGCGACGGGACAGAGAGGCAGGAGACAGGGGCCCGACGCTTCACAAACTGGGTGGGAACACAGTCAACTTACATGTCCGCGACGCTCGGAACTGCAGCCGCAGGGCACGAGGAGCGACGGGACAGAGAGAGACAGGAGACAGGGGCCCGACGCTTCACAAACTGGGTGGGAACACAGTCAACTTACATGTCCGCGACGCTCAGCAAACCCCACGCAGGAAGAGCAGAGAGAAAGCCACACCTCAGGCCCACGCTAGCCAGACTGCCGCAACCGGAGAGAGAGAGAGAACCCCGAGCGCGCCCAGGACACGTCGGCACACGGCACACACGGGACCAGCAACACCGCCGACACCGACCGCTCACCAGAAACGACGGGTGGCAGGAAGCCGCGCGCGAACATCGACCACACGCCGAGAGAGCAGAAACCTGCCAGGGCACAGCTCTCCAGTGGGGAGAGAAAACACAGTCCTCCCGAACGCGGACTTCCACGCCCAGCGAACGCAGGGGCCTCCCTGCGCCCGGGCCCCGCACTGAGGACGGCGACCCGCGCGGGACGGGGCGTGCAGAACAGACGCAGAGGGCACCCGCAGGCTGGGAAGGCGGCAGACCGGCGAGGGCCCCGGGTGCTGAGGAGTGAAAGAGCACACCCCCCGGGGGCTGAGTCCCGACCCCCACCTGAGAAGAGGTGCTGCAGAAGAACAACCCAGATACACGAGCAGCACGCACAGCCACAGAGCCCAAGGAGAGCCGGCGCTCCCCGACCGAGACACGGACAGTGGCCGGCTGGCAGGGACGAACAGCACAGAAGCAGCCCAGGCCCCACACCCCGCAGCAAAGGCTGAAGGGAGAAGCTCCAGTGCCCAGACAGGGTGGGCTGGGCGGGCAGCCCGGCCACGCACACCCGCTGGACGGGACCGGGACCTGCTCCCCCCACGTGGCTGCAGAAGAGGTGGGGAGCCCGGAACTGAGCACCCGCCAAGGACAGTGAGGGGACATGGCCCCCGCCCCCTCCGTCTGGGGTTGGTGGCAGGGGGTGCCCGCTGGAGAATCGGGCCCTAAACCACCGCCCAGAGGTAACGTGGGGCCAGGGGACGGCAGGAACCTCCTGTGCCTCAGGACAGCAGAGGCGCGATGCCCACTGTGCGCGGCAGCCGCCGAGCCCCCGCCCCCCGCAATGTGCCACGGAGGCTGAGTGGGGAACTGGACTTCCACACACACCGGGGAGGGACATGGGCCACCCCTTTTTTCTTTCCCCCAAAAGCACAGTTTCAGATAAGAGATGCTAAAAAGGAACATTTTAAATAAACTGAGTTTCCTAACACAATACTCGAAATGTAAAGGATTCAACAGAAAAAATAACTCCGACCACAACAAGAACCAGGCAAATCTCGACAGCAGCATGAAGTGCATACAAGGTACGAAGCTGCTTCGACAAGGAAGTGCGAACATGCTGGAAGCAAATAAAGCGTCTCAGCAGAGAAAGCAGTCTGGCGAAGGCATAACGGAAACAAATGGGAAGTTTAGAACTCAAAAACATGCTAAAAAATAAGTGACACACTTAGTGACGGGACTTCACAAGGGAAATCACCTTATCTGAACGAGTGAGGCAAGGACCGGGAAGAAGAGCGGGATCCGGGGGGCAGGGCTATGCCCAGTGGCGCAGCGCAGTAGTCGATGGGGTGTGCAAGAAAGAAGGCGAGGCTGAAAGTATTTGAAGAAATAATGGTGAGAATTTTCCAAATTTGGAAAACCTACAGATTCAAAAAACGGAGTGAATCCAAAGATGGGTATGCGCCCCCAATCCATGCTGAGACACATAACCAAACGTCTAGAAACTAAACACTAAATGCAAAATCTTGAGAGAAGAGAAACAACATCTTACTCAGGAGGGGAAACCATCTCAGACCGCGGAGGTCGGAAGAGAGTGACACACAGCATTTTTCAAAAGTGGAAATGAACTGTCAGCACAGAATTCTCTATCCAACAAAACATACCCTTTAGGGATAAAAGGGCAATCAAAAATACTCAAATGAGGGAAAACTACCTAAAAAGAACAGTTAGGAAAGTTCTTAAACCAAAAAGAAAAATGAGAGAAAGGAGGATTCTTGAAACGTCATAAAGAAAGAACACAGGAGTGAGGGAAACTATGAGAAACTGCGACAGACTTCTTTCCCTCTCGGATCTTCTTGGCTATGTTTAGCCGAGAAGCAAGAAGTTTTTTACACTGTCTGACGCGGAGCTCGGTGTGCACACTGGAGACATACAACTACAAACAGAGAACACACAGAGCCCGGAGGGAGGCGAGTGCTCTCGCCGTCACGAGACCTGCTGACACCGACCACTCACGCGTGGGCTACGGGCACCGCACGTGTGTAGCGCAGCGACTACGGCCATCGCTGCCAACGTCTGCACAAAGGAACCCACGGCAGCGAGTCTAGACGGGCGGGACGTCCAGGGGCACGGGGAGAGGGGCCCAGAAAACTGCTTCACCGGGAAGAACGCTCTAACTGGTGAAAATTACGTGGACATAAAATGTGGGTGTGGGTACTGTTCAAAGCCTCAGGATATCGTCTGAAGGAAATGGAGAAACATTCATTCAGAAAAATGTAATCAAGTCATTGATAAAACAGAGGGGGAAAAAACACCAACATCATCATTTCAATCCATGAAACAGAACATCTTGTCATGATTCAAAATACTCAAAAAACTGGGCTAGAAAGAAACCACCACTCCCCTTTCCGGCTCCACACCAATGTCTAACGGATAAATTGTAACACATCCATCTAACTGTTACATTGTAACACGTTGCGGCAGACTGTTTCAGGCTGTGCTGAATTAGGGTTTTCTCGACTCCTGTGAAAATACCTCCTCCGTAGTTGTTTGACTCCGTAGTTGTTTGACGCAGACTGCTCGTGAAGACTAACTCTTCAGCCAGGTCGAACCTGCACCGACTCCCAGAGTAAGCGGTAACTGAGCGGCACTGTAACATCTGCTGGCTCAACCAGGGCCTAGAAACCAGCTAGAAATCGTGTGCCTTGTTTTTAAATGGCTGTTGATAAGGCTCACGACGTCCTCAACTTTCTTTTTAACTCTCAGACTTTTTTTTTTAATCCTCACCCAATGACATGCATGCTGATTTGGGAGAAAGGGGAAGGGAAGAGAGAGGGAGAGAAGTAACGATGCAAGAAACAAACATCGATTGGCCGCCTCCGGTTCGTGCCCTGACCCGGAAGGACTTGCAGCCCAGCCTGTGCCCCGACAGGAAACGACCCGCAGCCTCCTGCTTTACAGGACGATGCTCCCGCCACAGAGTGGAGACACACAACGTGGAGACAGTGTGGCCTGGCAACCCGGCGTCCGGCACCACCAGCGACCTGTCACCCTGACTGCCCAGTGTGACGGACACCGAGTACAGGTGGCCAGTCACATAAAAAGGCAGGAAATCACAATCCTAGCGGAAAATAATCAAAACTGACCTAGAACTGACATACATGTTAAAATTAGCAGAGAAAGACGTTAAAACAGTTACTTACAAACGTACTCAAGATACTCAAAAGTTAAGCAGTGACATAAAAATATAAAGACTCAAGTCAAACTTCATGAGATAAAAACATCTAAGATGGAAGTTACGTCCAACATGATGAACAGCAGGTTACAAACTGCGGAAGAAAAGATTGTGAACTTGAAGACATAAAAACAGAAATTACCTAAAATTAAGCACAAAGAGGAAAAAGAAAGAATCTTAAAAAATGAAGGAAAAAAAAAGCATTAGTGAGAAGTGAGACAACTTCAAATGGCCTAATATTTAGGTAACTGGAGTCCCCATGAGAAAGGAGAGAGAGAAGGAACAGAAAAAATATGTGAAGAAGTAACTGTCAAAAACGTCCTACCCACGAGAACTAAACACTCACAGATCCAAGGAAACTCACCGAACTGCAAGCACGAGAAGCACAAAGAGGACACGAGGGCACAACGATCAAACTGTCCCACACCAGTGACCCAATCTGAAAAGACACGCTAGGCAGAAGCCAGCTCACAGAGACAGAGGACGGACAGACGGCTGCCAGACAGGAAGGGGGCGGGGCACCGGTGAAAAGGCGGAGGGCCCGGCGTGTGACAGTCACAGTGTGGAAAGCACAGCGCAGGGAGTACAGTCGATAAAAAAGCACACGGGAGCGAGGACAAGGTTAAAAAAAAGGCGTGTCACACACAGGAACGACGGTAGGAAGGAGGCCAGGTCAGTCGCTGGAAACCACGCAGGGAGACCGCAGCACGACAGCTTTAAGGCACCGAGGGGAATGTCAGCTGGAATCCCGTGCCCAGCAAAAATGCCTTCAGAAGTGAGGGTGGGAAGGCGTTTCAGAAACACTCGCTGAAGAACCCACCACCTGCGGCCCCGCGCTGCCCTGCCCGCAGACAGCGAACGGCACCCGGACGCCTGGATCTGCACAGAAGAAGGGCGAGCACCAGCGCGGTGACCACGCAGACAAGCATGGTTACTTTATGACTTAAATCTCGAGAGGTGTCTGCTTGATGAAAAAGGACAATCACATGCAGTTTACAACACGTACCAATCAAACGCGTAAGAGTACTAATAGCCCACAGTGCAGGAGGGGGAAATGGGGGGGAACAGAGGACCCTCTTCTCGTGCGCAGAACTGTACAACATCACCCGCAGGCGGGTGGTGATCCGGGAAAGGCGAGTGCTGGAAAGCCTGAAGGGGCCGATAAAGGAACAGAACCCAGGGTTACCGGTAATGACCCGACACGGCAGATCAATCGGAAACATAGACAACGACTCGGTCCAAAAGAGTGCAGGGAGGAGAACAACAGTGTGGCGGCTCAGGAGAGAACGCAGACCGTAAGTAAGGATGCCAAAGTCACTTCGAACGCGCACGGCCCCGGCACTCCCGTCAGAAAGCAGAGCCTGCCCCTTTGATTTTAAAACGAAAAACCAGCTCCTGCGAGACGTGCACACTGAGTGTGAAGACGCAGATCAGCTCGAGTAAAGGGACGGAGTGACACACTCCGCGTTCACACCGGGCAGGAGAGAGCGGGGTGGACGTATCAGCATCGGGCAGAGAGGTTTCGGAGGTGAACACGGGACCTTCCGTTCCGGGGGCAACTGCCCTGAGCAACGTTCCCTCCGACCCAAGTTCTCTTGTGTGAGCACAGCAGCACTTAGCACCGCCTCTGGGGACAGGGGACAACCCAGTGCTGCATACAGAAAAGTCAGTCCTATGGCCAGAAATACCCACGTATTAAAACTGGGGCAGAACCCCACTTCAGTAACGGGCAAAAGGGCTACAGTAGCGGGCCCGAGACTCCCCTCCTCAGAAAGGCCTCGCACAGCTGGCCTCTGGGACGGGGTCTCCGGAGGGGCCCCGCGGGTCCCCAAGTGGAAGCGCGGCCGTCTGTGCCTAGACTGCAGGTGCTAACGGTGTGGCTGTCCCTCTGGCACACGGGGCGCCGAGGAGGCTCCACGAAGACCTGGAGAGCCCCCACGCGTGAGCACTGCACACACGCGGCTGCACTCTCAGGGCTGGGCAGAGGGCGCTCCAGCGCGCCCTCGGGGGCGGGCGTGCCCGCGGAAGCCTGCCCCTGGGCTCTCCCGGCTCTGCCGCGGGTGCCCTCCCCGCTGCCACCCTCCATCACCGACCCTCCCACGGCACAGCAGCAGCCTCGGACCCGGCCTCGATGGGGGCCCCGGGGGCCTTCCTGTGCGCCCCCGCTGTGGGCACTGTCCTGTGGACTCCGGCACGGACACTGGGAGCATGGGCCCTTCCCTCTAAAACTACGGGGAACGTGAAGAATGCATGTGTGGATGGTGGTTTTTATATTGACATTACAGATCACTAGGATTATATTCAAAATAGAACGGCACTAGACAACACTACTTACACAGCACCTGCCTGCAAACCACCTTCCATGAAGATGAAGACCAGTGTGTTCAGTCTGATCTAAACCCCCTTTCAGTAGGTGAGGGAAGTGCGGGGAGACTTGCACTGTACACTGTTTGTAAGGAAAAATCACACTTACATTGCACTGCTTATTCACATTCTCAGTGTATGCTGCCATCTGATTATAGAGGAGCTATTTTTTGCTTCTCTTTTGCAGTCTATGAAAAGAAACCAAAATATAAAAACTTACAACTCTTCTCACAGAACTTAGTTGGCTTTTACACAAAGAGACCTGGTACAAAACCAGCATAACGTATTGGAATTTCAATCCGGGTTTGTGGTGGGGGGAGGGTGGAGAAAACGTACGAAAGTATCAGCTCTAAGGAAGATGATATAAGCAGTTTCACGTCTTATTTATAGAGTAAGACGCCACACTTGACTGGGAACGAGGGAAAAGAAGGGGAATCTGTGAAGGTGGACGAGTTGCGTCTTTTGGGAGGGGCACGGAGGGAAGCACAGGGAAGAGGGGCTCTGGGTGAAGAGGTGACGACCCCCTGCAGCGTGCAGGGCCACACCGTCCCCCTGGTAACGCTCACGCTGGCTGGAGCTCCGAGAGGCTGGTAGCACCCCAGGGCTCCAAAGAGGCGATGAAGAGAGAAACGCCATTACTTTCCCTGAAGCACAGGTTTACAGTTTAGCACATTCTTCCAAAGACCGAAAGATAAACAATGGTCCCCCTGGAAAACCTGAACAGCAGTCTGAGGGAAATTCCAGAACTAAACTGACTGAGAAAAGAACGCCATTTAACAACTGAGGAAATTGCATTAAATACACTAACTTCAGAAGAGGAACAGCATTAGTCGTTCAACCAGGACTTCCCGACCTCAGCATCCTGGGCGCTCAGAGCCGGGCAGTCCAACCCTCCTGCGGGAGGCCCTCCGAGCACCGCAGACACTCGGCAGCAGCCACGAGGGGGCAGCAGCTCCTTCCTCTCCCGGCGCACACACGCCCTCAGCACCGCCCTTCGCTGGCTGAGGCTGGGGCGGCCACCAGTGAGTCCGTCCAGGCACTCTGCCCCATGCCAGGGGTGAAACGGTGTAAGCCTAAACAGGCACTATCCGCGCCCCGACAGCCCCGAGGGAGGGCCGCAGAAATAAAGACGCACACAGGCAGTGCACTCTCACACCAGCTGTTGGTAAGCGGCGAGAAGGAGAGGAGTGAGTTCCGGGGAGGAGGTCTGACGAGGGGCGCTCGGGGGCTTCTCAGAAGAGAGGTGCGCAACCGCACAGCTGGGGGAGCGCCGCACAGCTGGGGAGGGACCACACAGCTGGGGGAGCGGCCGCACAGCTGGGGGAGCACCGCAGCCCCTCCGTCTGCACTCTGGGCCTTGTTCTTGTCCTTCTCGGACTGAAAGCTCTTCGTTTCAATAGCTATCGGATGTTTTAAAGGGTAGGGGATCCTAGCAAAATTCAGGAGATCTAGGAAAGAGGTAGTGCTTCATTACCACAACCATTTGACAATCCCAACCAAAATTACTGAAATTTAGCTAGTCAATTTTCACTTTCTGTAACCAGAAAGTACTTTTCTCTTTTTACAAACTGGATTTAAAAGCACACGCTAACACTTTAATAAATATTTTAGACAAATCAAGAAATTCCTTGTCCAAAATTTTTTAGGACAAATGTTAATATGTTTTCACTGTTTTTTATAAATGTCCATCGTTTATGGCAATAAAATATCAAAAGAAATAGGTCCAAATATCCATTTTTTAAATGCTCAAACCTGGTACACTTCCTTGAAAACTCTACGTTCTCGCTGTTGTCACATTTATGGTGAAGAGGCAGATGAAGTACCACGACACACCCAGCCACATTCACAATAATGAAAGTCAACCATTTAGAACATCTGTCCTCTGGTAAGAGAACAGTGAATCCCAAGTTCAACAGCACTTTGACACACCGCCCCAGGGAACCTTCCGAGACCTGAAAGATCTTCACTGTCGCCGACCTCCACCCCATCACATCTGTAGAGCTGTGGAAATTTACTGTTTCAGAGATTGTGGGGGCACGATTAGAAATGTACAAACTTGTATAAAAGGAACCACACTGGGAACTGACCTCCTTCAATACTTTGGACTCTGCACTTCTTACTTGTAACTGTGAACGACTCTACAAATGATCTGGAGTGCTATTCCTTTAGGCTACACACACTTCTTGAGGAACGACAAGAGAGCAGACCTGTCGGAATGGTGGCCTTCTGCTAGTGAGAGGAGAGAAGCCAGGTTACTACGTAAACACACACTGTGTCAGACGGCAGGACGGCAGGACGTGCAAAGGAGAAACAGCAACGCAGGGGTCGTGGGAAGAGGCGGCACCCGAAACTCTCGAGAGGGAGCCCAGCGAAGCCCTCCCGGACAAGGAGCCTGAGTGAGCCCCGCAGGAAACAAGGCAGCAGGCCACACGTGCACCTGCGAACATTCAGCGGAGAAGAGGCCCCGCGAGGGCCCGAGCTGGCCGACGGCTGGTGCCCTCGAGGACGACCACGGGGTCCGCGTGGCTGCGGGAAGCGGACGAGGGGGACAGCGACACCAGGCCATTCCGGGCCGCCCTCGTGGGGGTGGGGGCAGGACCGCAGAGCCGCGGCCGTTCGTTAGGACAGGCCTCTCCTCTCCGAACGAAGTGGAAAGTCACTGGGGAATGTCAGGGAAAGGAGTCACGCGGCTCCTTGTGCTGTTCACTGGGTTGGCCAAAAAGTTCGTGAGATGGCTCTAGTAGCACTAGATTGCCTTTCACTTTATTCGAAACAATTTTGTTAGGTTCTGTTGTGACAGCTGTCACACCAGCATGAAGAAAAAAAACTTAAATTGGTGAATTTCTGTGTAGTCATTTTAATACTGAAAATGGAAGAAAATAAGCAACATTTTTGGCATATTGGCATTTATTATTTAAAGAAAGGCAAAAGCACAATGGAAACGCAAGAAAAGATTTGTGCAGTGTGTGGAGAAGACGCTGTGACTGATCGAACGTGTCAGAAGTGGTGTGCGAAGTGTCGTGCTGGAGATTTCCCAGTGAACACGCTCCATGGTCTCGCAGACCAGCTGAAGTCGGCAGTGATCAAGTGGAGACACTGAGCGTAATCAACGTTCTACCACGTGGGCGAGAGCCAGCATGCTCAAAATCCCCAAGTCAGTAAGTTATTGGTGAAAATGAAAAACGTGTCTTTTATTTTATGGAAAAAAACTGACGGACTTCTGGCCAACCCAACATGTATTTATGCCAGCCTCGACTCGTGTGTGCTCACTTTACTGTGGATGAAAAACTCATGCGATCGTTGCTTGTCGTACGCCGTCAGGCTGGCTCCTGAACTCTCAACGAGTGCCCATCTTTCTGAGCACTGCCTTCTTCCCCGGCACCTTATTTCCCCTGCACCAGGAACCACTTTACGTAAGGAGAACAGTGGTGGAAAGCCAAGGTCTAGGCCCTAGGTGTGCTCACCGCTCCCGGGGCCCGGGCTTCTGGGCCTTCGAGGTGGACAGAGCTAAGAAACAAATGTTCTCATGCTGGCTCATGTGTACACACGGCTGTAGCTCAGGACCTGTGTGTAAATGCTAAACACCGCGAGTTTGCATCGACCCCTCTGACTCCACTCCAACCCCACAAAACCCACGTCAGCCTCTCCTCCAACAGTGGGGACCTAGCTCCCGCGAGCTGCCATCTGTTTGCCGATGTGCTCACTGCAATGTGCACAGAAAGCCGTCTCGGCAGCGCCGACCGCCCCACCAGGAACCCACGCGCTCGCTGCGTGCCGGCCCCTTCCGTCTGCAGCCTTACGGGGAGCCCGCCGAGACCCCAGTTTCCACGCACCTGGGTGTGCTCTCTTCCTCCCCGTCCCTCTAAGTGTGCGTTCCCCTGTTCCCTTCTGTCCCCTTACCCTCCTAGACAGCTGTAACTGCTTATCTGGGGACAGCTGGAGGAGCTGTCCCTCCCTGTGTTTTTTCAGGGGCACCGTAGTCCACGGCACGAACAGTACCATGCGCACTCGACCGTTCTCTACTGTGTGCCGTCAGGCTGTTTCCAATGTTCTGCGACTTTTAACGGCGTGAGTATCCTGTACTGTTGCAGGCATGTCTCCGTTCAGATTCCAAGAACGGTCACAAGTTAAGTGCATATGTAGCTTGTTAGGTGTCACCAAACTTCCCTGCGGGAACTGTACCAATTTGCATTCCCACCAGCAAAGTGTAAGAGTGACCATTCCCCACAGCCTCCTCGACAAGTTTTTATAAGTTTAGATTTTTGTCAATGAGACAAACTCTTCTCTTCTTAGGGGAGAACAAGTTTTAAAAGTTCTAGCTAACTGGTCTACCCTGTGCCTATGTGACAATGCAGAAAAACAACAAACAAAACCAAAGAAAGGGCGACAGAAAGCTGACACCGCCCTGCTCCGACTGACTCGCTGTCACGGAGATCAGGCAGGTCCTCCTGACAGAGCCGCCCCCCCTCCCTCCTCGTCTCCTCGTCTCCTCTCCACGCACTCCCCGCGCTCGCCCGCGATCCACTAGCTCGGGCCCGCTCCACACTAACGTGGCAATGAAGTGAGCAGGAATGCAAGCCTCCCATGGCCCCGATTCCTGTCAGGGCTAGGGCGAAGCCTTGACCTCTAAATTCCACTTAGACATTATTCAGTGTGCACGTAAAGAACAAGAACGGTACCTTCTGTCCACGATGGACGGGGAGAGGCATGCTTTCCTGTAACGACGCGAGCACAAACAGAGCCGGGAAACACACGTGCGCACACTAACTCAGGTACACGCGCAGGTCCGTATTTCCGTATGTGAGTAAATGGCAGGGAGTCTGTGCTGACTGCTTCGATCCCAGCCCAGCACCACGACGCGCAGCTGAGCCTTTGTCCTCTGCCTTTCCTACCGTGCAGGCTTTACTGCGCGTCACGGACACCGAGTCTCCCACACGCGGAAGGCAAGACGCCGCCCCCTTCACGGGGACGCTCTGATGCGGTGGTCTGGGGCCAATCCTGCAATTACCTGTGAGGTACACCTGTGCTTTTCAGCATCATAAAATAATCCCCAACCGCTTCCCAGTTAGTGCACAAGAAAAATCACTCTCAGGGGTCCATCCTACTCTTGACCTGGCCGCCCAAATATGTTTCCACAGTGGACTCTCCTATCAGGCATTACACTGCTCAAACTTCGATAACACGAGCACTTAAACGTACTGCCACGTTCCCAAAACAAGCACTCCTAAACAACGAATCTTGAGGTGAGTGCCTCATCCACGCAAAGGACATCATTCGATAACCTGGGTAAAGCTAATGTAACTACTTGAATCTAAGTCCTCGTCTCAACTACACTTCTGAAACTTTTGGCTGCGCCCCGTCTATCAAAGACCAGCATGTAACTCCCAAGGCCAGAGTTTCCGTTTCCGACTTCCCTCTGCGAGGGCCGCCCGCTGCACAGGGTTCGCCGCCTTCACAGCGGGCGGGGAACGCCGCCTCTCTCGGTGCCTGTTCTGCGGCGGGCGCTCTGAGGGCGGCAGACTGGGACACAATGGGACTTGGGGACCGTGCCAGAAGGATGGACTGAACTGCCAGCTTCGCTGAAAAGGAATATTGTGATCAGCTGTCAGAGCATCAGACGGAACCAGCCCGCAGAGGACTGAGCAGCTGTCAGGTCTGCTCTCTCAGGTAAGGTCTTCATCAAGTGCTTTGTCCTAAAAAGTGACCACGTGCATGGATAAATACAGCTAGTAACTCTAACTCCCAAACATTTTGATTTCTCGTTCAAATGTAAAATATTTACTTTAAGAAGTTATATTTACTGCATCATTTAACATACTATGTTCTAGTGGTATGAACAAATAACTCTTGGATACAAATTAATAACGTCCTATTTTGAGGGGTTTTACGTTATAGAAGTTATTATTAAATAATTATTTATTAAAGTAACTCCTACAAGTGAGCCTTCCTGTGGACTAGCGCACATGTTACGGAGCTGGGCCGGAGCGACCGCTCCTTCTACTCACCTCTGTGCTCCCTGAGACAACGGCTTCGTCCACGCTCACGGACAAGGGTTCTTCCGTCCGGCTCCCTCCCAGCGACCACTCCACGCAGCGGTGATGAGCCCAGCACGTGCCTACGGCGATCAGACGGAAGGAGCACATGAGTGACAGTAACCGCCTACAAACGCCAGTAAGTGCGGGCGCGAAAGGCCCGCCCACTCCACAGCGCGCAACACCCGGCGTGGTGCAGTGCCCTCTGGGGACGTGTCGGAACCACGGCCCTCAGCCACAGGCAGAACCCACTGAGCGAGACTCTGGCAGCGGTGCGGGAAGTCCGCTTTAACAAGTCCCCCAGGTGATGCTCAGGAGCTCAAGAGAACGAGAATCACTGAATTAGGAACGATTTCTCCAAAGAAAAATTAGGTTTTAGTCCTTTTATTTAAATGTGACTGCAAGGCCTTTCATTTGGAATCTCACACATAACACCCTACGTTCCTGCCGGACACCAGGTCACACTTCCTTCATGACAAACAGCACACGTGGCAGGCAGGCTGCAGCCCACCCCTGTCCTGCCCCACCCCCCACGCGCCACACGGGTGGCTGACCACGGCTCAGCCGCGACGCCCTCAACCGGGAGGTGAGCCGCCATCGGTGGCCCGGAAACCCCGACAGCACCTCGGGAGGGCGCGGTGCTCCTGTCTTCATGGGGCGCCCACGCGGCTGAGCACGACTGCCCTCACCCCACAGTCTGGCAAAGAGACCCAGACTGCCGTGGGCCCCGCGCCCGCACAGACCTAGAAAAGCACCCGGCCCGGGGTTAGCCCCGCGCAGGTGATGAAGAGTGCGTGCTCCCTCAGCAGGCACACTTACCGATGGCAGTCTCTACACTGTGACCGTGACCACCCCTAAACAAAGGGCGTTCACTCTGAAGGTGTTCCTTCAGGCACACTGACGCGCTCACAGAACCGACGGGCGGGAGGACCGCGGCCGGCTCATACCTGTGGGACCGAACACGGCTTGGACGTCGATGGCATCCGGCAGGCCGACCAGGCTGAGCTCGTCCCAGACTCTAGCAGGCTGCCCGTCGGAAGCGGTCTGCGTGCTCACACTCACGTGGGCCACCGCGTTCTGTGGAGGAGGCCGCTCTCTGGGGAAAGGGAACGGAAGGGATGCGCAGTGAGAACGACAGAGAACGTTCCCCTTTGTGACAATCTGAGCGTAGCAAATTGCCGGACGTACTTTATTTATTAGGCATCCTCTGTCATTAAACAACTGTAGAACACGCCTGTTATTGTTCATAGTGTAAGGTGAAACTACATTGCGACATCGTATTGTGTGATCAACTAAAAGTCTCCAGAGCTGTAACAGTGTAAAAATTACCGCTGTAAATTCGCTGTTCTACATATTTTTTTATAAAATTGGCACTCTAATATTCTAATCAGAATCCATATTTTCTCTCCAAGTACTCTCCGCCGAGACCACACCTCTCAGGTCGGAACTGAAGAAGAAACAGGGAGAAGCCACCAGCGGCCTGGGGACAAGGAGGGCCGTGGAGCAGCAAAGGCCGCAGCACACAGGAACAGCGGGAAAGGCTACAACGCAGGGGAGATCACGGACCTTCCCGGCCCGTGAGCCTCAGATGTGCCTCAATGGAGGCGGCTACGTAACAGTGACGGCCACCGCACTCGAACGCGCAAGACGGGAAATCGGGTGACTGGCAGCCCAACTTTAATTTTCTCCCGATGCCACAGGGTTTAACCTGTCACAACTCTGGACTGAATCACTACGGAGCAGGGAGCCTAACGCGCCGCCCCGCCGTCTGCTGGGTGCCGGGCACGACGCCTACTAAGAAGAGCAGCACCACGGCCAGGGCTCTGCCTGTCTGTACCCAGAGTCACTGGAAGGGAAACAGCAGTAACATACTTCGGTGAGCACATCTAAGTATCAAACCACAGAACAACAACCAACATTTTCATGTCCAGCATTAGAAATGCACAGACTTGACTTTTTTAGAACGTTTAGCATGCTGTGCTAATTCTAGATTCTCATTTTTATGAATACCCGCAGTAGAAGGAGAACAAACTCTTTCCTATAAATACAATCTCCATCCCCACAAATACATTCTTCATTGTTAATCACTGGTATTGTATTGGGAGGGGGAAGAGGACTAACGGTCCACCCATGAAGACTAACGTATCGTTTTAACGTGTTTCCTCTGCACCAGCATGTGACGGGGGGCAGGTGTAAAGACCCGTGGAATGGCTAACCAGCCCACTGCGAACCAGCTCCTGCAAGCTCCGCCCCCCAGGCCCCGCGGCCTGCCGGTCTGCACGCAGCACACCAGAAACCGCGGGCGCCCACCCGGAGGAGGACAGAGGCCCGACCCGGGAAGGAACACGGAGAGAAGCCAGCTGAAACGCAAGCCCCCACCAGGTTAGAAGTCTAAAACAAGGGGGAAGGAGAAGTGAATCCTTGATGATGGATTCTTGTATTTAGAAAACCAGAAGGGAAAACTATTTTAAAACCTCCCTTACAAATTTAGAAGGAAAAAAACTAGCTGTTTATCTGGTTTATAGTCCATCAGCAACATATTCTGTAAATACTCAGACTCATTACCAAGCTAAATTAATTGTTTGCCCGTAAATGATTACCAAATTTTATAAATGTTCTTTATTACTAAGGTCCATTAGCTGGCTGTCATCGTGACTTAATAACATGGCAAACACTTAGTGTGTGTAAAGGCTTTCATAAACGGAGGCTATTTTTACATGATTATCATCTTCACCCATAGATTTTCACTGGAAATTAACTTATAAAGTACGTAAACGAAGCCCGAGTGTGCTTCCCGGAGCAGGTGCTCACACCGCTGCCATCAGAAGAGGCAGAACAGGAAGACAGGAGCCGCGACCTGGCCCAGCCCACGACGGTGCCCGTTACCACGGACACCGGAGGCTCGCTGGGCTCCACTGCGTGCTGCCAGGGTGAGACCCCTCGCTCTGTCGACAGGGAAAGCCTGCGTCCCGACCCGGCGGTGGCCTTTATGAAAGCAACACTCCGAATCCCAGACTCCCTTAAACTGGTCCACCTTAACTCCTTCTAGAAGACCCTCTCCTGGGACTGCTCCACTTCCTACTTCAGGGCTTCGGGGCGCTGGCGGTGGTCCACGGGCAGGCCGGCCGGCCCAGCCAGCACAGCACCGCGACGCCTCAGCGCTCCGCCTGGGCCCATGCCAGGGAAGCGCTCGCACGGCTGCGTCATCGCCCTCCAGGGGCAGCGCGGGGAGCCTTCCAAGCACATTAATTTTACACTTTCTGGTGGACCTCAGAAAATGCCACTCCCTCCACTACCACAGCCAGGTCCACAGGTGAAGATGGCCTTGAACCAAAACTCTACAACAGATGAGGAGATTTTTAACTTGGAAAGCAAACATATTTGGAAAGAGTTCTGGGTGACTATGCTGACCAGAGCACTTACACACGTCCCTAAGCAAATTACTGTTTCATTAAACAAGAAGAGCACCTTATCTCACGTTGGAAAGGCCACTCTGGGCACGTAAGCATCACTTAGAGAGAAAGCAGGACCACCCTGGGCTGCGAGAGAGTCTACGAGACAGTGTGGTGGGCTCCAGGCCCCGCCGGGCGAGGAAGGCCCCGCCTCGGCCCCGCCGCGGCCCGGCTCTGCCCCTGCAGACCACCGACGTGCACTCGGAGAAGGGAAGACTCCACCAGTCTTCTTTACCTACTTTCCTCGGTGTCGTGTCCTTGAAAGTTTTCTTCTGAAGTTAACTTTTGTGACCACACTGCTTTTGTTAGTACACAAAGATAACACACGTGTTAATACAAAAGAAATTCTGAGAAAAGGAGCATTTGCTGCGTTAACGGCGAGTCATAAAGCATCCTGTGAGCGCTGGGAACAGGAGGAACCTTCAGCGACCACACCACTTCTAGAGTCACACACAATGCAGCGGAAGTACGCTTCACGCTTACAGCATCCCCACCGGCTGAATCGGAGAGGGCTTACTTTCTCTGTCCTCTCGGCTTCCGCGGCGCTGGGTTCTGTGTTCTCTCGCAGGTCCCATCGCTGCTGTCGTCGAGGTCCCTCTTGCCGGAAGGCTGGCTTCTCCACGGCAAGGCCAGCCCGGGGGTCACTCGGAACGGCTTCAGGTCTCCCTGTCCGAGGGAGCTCTTCTCACCGCAGTAACAGAAAGCGCAGAGCTGTTCGCTGGGAGGAAGTGGAGGAAGGGAGACAGGAGCAGAAAGCGGTTTTACTTAACTTTTTAAAGTGACAACTACAGACTCGGGCGCTTTAAAATTAAATACTGTTTTTAGCGTACGCTAAGCTTTTTAATGTCTACAGCATAAAAACAAAACAATTATACGTTTACGATTCTACTTCTCCACAGCATGATTTTTTAAAAAACAGTAAGCACACTGAAGTCAAAAAATTACAGCCTGTGTCTAGAAACAATTTTCTTTTTAAATCTGATTCAAGAAACTCAAAGTATTAAAAAACAATAAGGAAAGTAAAGCCAAGATTGGGGAAGAGGGTGGGGTTCAATGGCCATACGGTGTCTGTAAGACAAGTGGTGACAAAGTTTGATTTCACCACTTCGTGGAACGTTCTGTGTGTGTAATGTATTATCCCACACACACCCGCGTGGAGTGGGGTAAAACCCAAGTGTGAGTGGGTACTGGCACGCCCCAGGCGTGGTGCTGGAGGCAGCGGAAGGCTGTGGCAGGAACGGGGAAGGGGGGAGAGCAGAGAAACTGGTTTGGGGGGCGCAGGGCAACCTGCTACAGACACCTGACCCGGTGCGTTCACCAGAACTGGGGAAGACAGACGGTGAGCCCTAGTGGGAACTAGCGACTGCTGTTAATGACAGTGTGTCAAAGCGGTGCATCATCTGTAGCAAACACATCACACCAATGCACAACGCAAACAAGCAGGAAACTGAGGCGGGAGAAGGCTGGCCGTGGGAACTCTCTGTACCATTTGCTCGACGTTTCTGTAAACCAAAAACTGTTCTAAACAATGAAATCTGTTACTTTTTTAAAAGAACTATGTTAAAAAGTTAAAGGACAAAAAACAACGTAAACTTACGTAAACCTGATGACGGCCTTAGGAAAACCACCTTTAGAAACAACACCTGCACGGCCGCCGCCCCAAGTCTTTCTCCTCAGACGCCGCAGCCCCCACCATCGCCTCCGCTGTCCCCACCCGTGAACTGTCCCAGTGTCCTGCATCAGCAGGTGATGGGAGTAATCCATCACCTTTTCAGGTGTGCTTTTTGATGGGAAGATCGGACCTAACTGGGTTTATTAAGCGACTCCTGAATCGGGCATGAATCGCCCCACACGGCAACTGGAAGGGGGCTCTCGGGGGTTTTCAGGCTTACGTCAGACCCAGACTGGGTCTCCCAACTAACCTCCCTCTGTTTATGAAAGCTGCCTGCTCACGTTTCCCAGCATTTCCTATTTCAGTGTCATGATGAGCGCGTTGCCTACGGGCACACACACAACTAAATGAGGTCTCCTTTCAGGAAAGTCAAGTCGGACAGGAAAAAGACTCAACCAGTGTCGTCTCAGCCCTACAGCGCTCCGGCCTGTGACGGGCTCCGAGCCACCACACTCATGCCTCTCGGCGCCCACCCCGTGTCTGGCTTCCTCCTTCCCCTGCAGATGTCAGCTGTGCGGGGCAGCAACCGGCCACTGCCGCCCTTGTCAACAGCACTGACTAGGAAACCAAGCGATACTTTTAAAGTATTGACCAAAAATATCTTAACAATGCCATTGCATATCCAAGCCCATCATCCACGTGTGAAAGTGTAGTAAGATTCGTCCCAGCCTCGTAAGAGCTCAGAAATCTCGCCACACAACAGGCCCGCCTGGAAATACTTCCAGAGAAGTACTCTCACTACTGAAGCGTCAGGAAAGGTTGGGAGAGATGCAGAAGTAAGGGCAGTCAAACATCTCAGGGGGCTTGTTAACTTTGGGGGGTGGCGGGGCGCACAGAGGGATCGCTGGTTCCACTCTGGACGGAGAAAGCGGCAGGGCACTGCTCCCTCCCTCGCCACCAAAGCGCTCCGAACCACGAGAGACTCGGTTCCCTGACCGGCCGGGCGGCAGAAGCCTCAGGGGCACCACCCCCACCCCTATGACAGGCACATCCAGAGAGACGAGTACAAGCACCGCTTCACCTGGAGAAGAGGACACCTGTTGTCACACCAGTGGGACAGGAGTAAGTCAGCGGAGAAGGTCAGAGATTGCTAGAGGCCCAGTGTGAGACAGCGACGGCCCAGGCACGGGGCCCCCGTCCGAGGACCTCCCAGGGCACATGCACAAGGGGAGGGGTCCTGAGGACGTGCCAGGCACGGGGCCAGCCCGGGCCGGAGACACGAGGACCCCCCACACTGTTCCCCATTCTTCCCGGGGAACAAACGCCTTAGGCTGGGGGGCGGGGGAAGACCGCCATGGTGCAATGGCGGTGGCCACCGGCAGGTGGGGGACACAATTGGGTTCGGGGGGACCCTGAACCGTGGGTGCAGAGCAAGGCTATGTATGTCCCGGCCCAGACCACTGCTGGTCCCCCACAGCGGGGTCACAAGGGCGGGCGCCCAGCAGGAGCTGGCGGAGACAGGAAAAGGAGGGAGGCGATTCAGGGAGACGATCAGTCACTGGTGCCTGATTTCGGAGTCTTCCTCGGGGCTTTCAGATGAAGTCAGACAACAAAAGACTTTGGAGCTGAATTATACCCATTTAGGTTATAGCGTACTGTTTCTTTCCTTTTTTTGTTTTTGTTTTTTGTTTTTTTGAGAGAGAGGGAGAGAGAGAGAAACATCAGTTGGTTGCCTCTTGTAGGCGCCCTGACCGGGAGCCGAACCTGCAACCCAGGCCTGTGCCCTGACCAGGAATCAAACCGGCGACCTCTTGCTTTGGGGGCAGACGTCCAACCCACCGAGCGACACCAGCCAGGGCCTGTTTCTTCTTCAAAGAGCGAGGGCAGAACAAGTCACAGGAGGAAAAAGTGGACAGGTGACTACCGCGATGCCCCTAGCGACGAGCTCAGTGACTCCCGTGGCGGGAAGAGCGACCTGGTGACGGCCTGTTCCGGCCGAGGCGAGGACCGCTCGCTCGGCTCTACGACCGCCGAGCCCGGAGGCCGCACCCCCTCCCCAACGGCACACGGGGCCAACACCCCGAAAGTGGAAGCGACTCAGTAATAACAATCACCCAGGTTTACGCCCGAGGCCGACCCCGCTGAGCGGCCCCTACAGCCACCCCGTGGCCACGTCCAGCCAGCCACGCTCGCTCTCTGACCTGATTCTGGCTTCCACACCGACGGAGACCAGGGAGCTGGCCGACTCCTCCGACGCCGAGCGCTGCAGGGCCGGGGCGGGCCGTCTGCCGCCGTCCGCCTCGGCTTCCGCGTCCTCCTCCGCAGACTGGTCTTTGATCTCTGCTTCGTAGGGAACAAGAGAGGATACAGTCACTCTGCAGTCACGGCCACCTTCGGCGAAGTTACTACAGAGCACATGCCACAAAGGAAAGCGAGTCACCACGCGGCGACCCCTCGCCAACGGAGGACGCGTCTGTGTGCATGACAACGCACGGTTCACACGTGCTCCCCGCGGCAGGAGGCGATGGAGGGACGGGAACCGGGGCGCGCTTCCCGTCCCAGTCACGTCGCGCTCTGAGAGGCTCCCCCCTCCCGGTGACCGTGGAAAACCTTACGTCCCGGTTACAGCAGCTGGCTGACAGATCAAATGTATTTCCATGTAACTCATTTAAAAAAAGTTTCTTGGCAACATATGACTCACAATTATAGTTCATTTAAAACAACCGTCATGCCCCCTAATTATCAGCCTCTCCGCGAGCTGACTAATTGGAAACAACGCACCTCGGCCCCACGCCCCGTTCAACTGTCCCCGAGACCCCAGCCCAGCCCGAACAGCCCAAGGAGGCACCGCAACCGCCCTGCGGAGCTGCAGACGCGACCTCGTCCTGCCACTGCCCTCGGGGCACAGAGGTCGGGTCCGAGGGGCTCTGGGCGGGAACGAGCGACGTCCCTCCCCTCCTCCCACCGTCCCTCCCCTCCTCCCACCGTGGCTGGGGCAAGCCCCCATCCTTGGCTGGCTCCTTCCTGAGGTTACTTAGACCTGTGCGCACCGCACCCCCGCCACGGCCCCTCCAGCTCCTCCTCCCGGCCTGTCCGTCTCTGGGGCGGATCTGGAGCGGCTGCCTCCTCGCTCCCCCGACAGCAGCCGGCTGCTCCACGGCCCGCCACGGCAGCAGGACCAGCGAGCCAGAGCCCCGCGCCCCTCCGCAGCCTTCAAACCTCCTGGAAACTCATCTCACGCCACGGACCGCCTCCTCCTCAGAGAGATGCTCTTCTGCCTGTGGAAGCGGGCGCACAGCAGACGGCCACAGGCGCTGCGTCTGAACCCCGGCCCCAAGGAGCGGCTCTGCCCACCGCGGCCGACACAGCTGGAGACACGGGTCCTCTCTCTCGGCCCCGGCCCGCCGGCCGGAGCGATGGGAGGTCAGGGGTCGCGTGAGGCCGCCGACGCGGAGGGACCGCTGCCACCTGCCTCTGAGGCCGCCCCTCCAGACCCCGCAAGGGGATGCGGCCCACCGTGCGTGCGGCGTGGGCTCTGCTCCAGAGGCTCAAGCGTCGTGCAGCTCTCAACAGTCCCCTCGGGACTCATGAAGGTTTCAGGTCAGCACCTCCCTCTTCCCCTCTGCCCGCGGTCCTCAGCTGCATCTGCTAGGAACCGGTCGGGACTGGCGGGTCTGGTTTTACTTCTGTTTGGGTTTTGTTGTTTCGGTCCTTCATCTTTAAGGAATGAAGGTGAGTATTATAACTGCTTCTTAGTGAGCACCTCCAGTCACAAAAAAAGAAAGAGAAAAAGGTACCTGCAGAGGTGTGGAACTACCTGCAATCACAGAGCCTATCTTTTAGAAACTGCTGCCCTTCACTCAGTAGCCTAAGCGGGGGGCACAGTCCCGCAGAGCCAACGCAGGACAGGAACCACGCCGCTGCCCAGCAGGACACGACCGTGAGGCCGGCGGCAACGGAGGGTGGGTCCTGGTGCCAGGACGGGCTTCTGCACAGCCCTCCCGGAGAAACGCACTGCTGCACACACCCGGGGCGTGGGCCCGACGCCAAGAAACCGCACCCCTGGGGGTGAGGGGACAGGGTGACCCTATCCTCAGCCCCACCTGGCTCTCATCATCCGGAACCACCAGGTGGCGCCTGTGCGGTGGTCAGCAGGCTGGAGGACCTCGGGTCAGGGCGTCCTCAGAGAGCTTGTGGGCCAGCCCTGTCACTCAGTGGCACCCCGTGTGCTGGCGAATCTTCGGGAAGCCAGTGTCCACGGGATGTGAGAGTGAGCCAGGTCAGAAGCTGCCCTCACACAGTGCGGCTCCACCGCCCGCAACTGCTGTTACTTAGTCCTCCGTGGTCGGCTCCGTGACACAGCACATTCAACCAACGGCAAAGGCTACTCACCGTGGTAGTTAAAATCCAAGTCTTGGAATCGAATGGCCCAGAATTTACGTTGTAGCTGAGTGGTCTCCTAGCAAAGTTCAGCGTGCTAATCACCTGAAAGGCAGTAGCTAAAACCACCTGGTATAAGACGGTCTCTCGGGTCAGAGAAGGCGATGCGTGTGAGCCCGAAGTGTGCAGTGACTGGGGCACGTGGGGGCCGCCCCGATCACCACATTCCAACTGCACATCACCCACTAGACATGGAGCTCCGGCGTCACGGCGCACGTTACGAGAGTGCACTGAGAGGTCACGGGAATAAAGAGAGCGCTCATTTACTCGGCACCTCCTGGCCTTGTGCTAGGAAGTTAACACATCACTAATTTAGAGTGATTGTTTGACCAAACAAAGTGACGTTCCACTCAAATGGCAGCCCACACGAACACAGAATCGGGGTCCGCCCCCCGAGGGGCCCAGTCAGGAGACGGCAGAGCTGACACAGGAGACAGAACCGTGCTGACGGAGGCCTCGGGTGTGAGGGGAGGCTGCGGGGGGCAGGGGGTGCGTGGCTAACACTGGAGGGGCAGGCAGAAGTGTGCCTAATAGGTCTCTCGCTGCACCCTTCCCTCCTAAATAACAAGAACATCTGACATCGTATATCCATTTAAAAGATAAGCAAACTGGCGTCTCAAAGTTGAACAAGCAGCTCAAGATCACTGGCTAAAAAGCCCGGAGTCAAAGCCACACGCAGCCCTACTGTGCCCCCCTCCCCGCACAGCACCTGGAGCGCACATGCTGCCCTACTGCGCCCCCCCCACCCGCCACACAGCACCTGGAGCACACACACAGTCCTACTGCGCCCCCCTCCCCGCACAGCACCTGGAGCGCACACGCAGCCCTACTGCGCCCCCCACCCGCCGCACAGCACCCGGAGCACACATGCTGCCCGACTAGAAACGGTAACATTTACTCGGCCACGTTACTGAGGGACATTTGCTGACTATGAGATGAAATCTGAGAATACAGAGGTTTTCTCTTTATCTTTTAAGCGCTACCGAATAAGATTATGGAGAAAACCCCTCACAGTCAAATTCACAGAAATGAAGCCCTTTGATTTGGGGCAATTATGAAATTATTTCCCTCAAAGATTTAATGCTTCCTTGAAAGGGCTGCGTGCGTCCTACAGACACATCCAGCAAACTCGCCAACACGACAGCACAGCTGAGGGTAACACGTCGAAGGTGCTCCAGCCCCAACTAGGGCCTCGCTCATCAGCACACAGCACGTACTTTCAACGCCTCGTTATCTTTCAGTGAGTTTTTAAACCCCTCCCCCAAGGGCACTGTCCATTGCTTTTAGAGAAAGAGAAGAGAGAGAGAAAGAGACAGACAGACAGACACTGATATGAGAAACATCGACTGGCTGCCCCCACCCCCACACAAGTACCGACCAAGGATCGAGCACGAAACCCAGGCTGCGCCCTGACCGGGGATGGAACCCACGACCTTCCAGCTTACGGGAGGGGATCCAACCAAC
>CM052549.1:81040938-81057033 GCA_028533065.1 Trachops cirrhosus
TTTTTAAGAAGTACTTCCTTTAGTTTTTCTATATAACTTTTTAAAAATGTTTTCAGTGAATAATCATTTTACAATTAATTTAAAAAACTAAAACCACCAAATTACAATATACGTCTTCGCCATACAATACTAGCTGCTAGTAATCTTAACCGTCTTCTGAGAACTATCTCACTTGGGCCTCAAAATCTAAACGTTGAACATTTAAATGCAGAGCTTCACGGCCCACTCTCAGCGCGTGCTCCCTGCGTCCCAGGCGGCACGGCGGGGGAGCGACAAGCCCTGGCGCGCGCGAACGTCACAAGGCTCACGAGGACGGCGGCCAGGCCTGGGACCTCACGCAAGCTGACGGGGCCGGCGTGTTCCCCCTTCACGCACGCTGCCGCAAGGCACGAGTCTCCTGGGCCCGAGACAGAGGACTTCGTCACCCCCGCACAGCCAGCAGCACGAGCAGGAGGATCCCCAAGACTCCCGGGCGGGCGGCACCCTAAGGCCAAATGACGCTCGCTCCCGCAGTGACAGGTGTGGCAAGGAAGGGACAGAGAGCGTGGGAACCCACTGCTTCCACGGGTGAAGCAGGCCCGCACTCTGTCCCTGAGGGAGGCCTTGCCTCCCTCCTTCCCGGCTGCGCAATGCAGCCGGGGTCCTGCGAAGTGGCCCGGATAAGGCAGCAACTCGGGGGCTGAGGAACCTTGCTGGAGAACAGGCTGCGCAGAGAGGGGCCTGGGCCCCAACGCCGGCAGTCCGGCTCCGAGCCTGAGCCTACGCTGCTGTTGGGAACAAAGTAACGGCAGCAGCGAGCGGGAGGGACCCCCGACGCAGCGGCGGCGGCGGCGACTCTGCAAACGGCACTGGCAGTGAGGAGGACGGCCTGGAGAGGACGCAGACCCTGAAACCAGACCCTGAAACGGGAAGTGATGGCGAAGGTCCGCGGAGGGCACAGATCGCACACAACAAATGTGCGTGATTATTGCTACTTGACAAAGAAAACAGACTAAAGGGAAAACGTATCCAAAGGGCCTGTGGAAGAAAACATTCTTGAAGCAAAGTAGGAGTGAACCTGCAGACAAAGGCAGCTCAACCAAAGCAGCAGAAAACGAAGCCGCTCCCGGTGCCAGCCCTTCACAGAGGACACAGATAGAGGGGAGAGAGGCTGGGGGACCTAGCCGGACCCACGGGGCGACCCACACGGTGGCCGCCTTGGCACCACTCTACGCCTCTGCCGTGGAGCCCCTTGCTGCCTCCAGGAGGGGGCTCCGACTGCCGTGCCGACTGCCCGCGCTGGCTCACTTCTGAAACACAGCGGGTCAGAGACAGACCCGTAGTCTAAGCCGGCCCTAGAATTCTGTCTGATACGGAGACAAGCCCCCCTGCTCGGGTACGGACAAGAACTCACACAGCCGCCAAGCCTGCAGGGAACCGTCTTGCATCAGGACGGAGCTGACTTCGGAAACAGGCGGAGATGCGTGACGACCCAGGTGCTCCGTGACGACAGTGGGCCTGAATCACGCAGCTCACGTCCACCTGACCTCTGCACAGGACAGCGTGTGACCCGCAGGTGCCTTCTTTCTTGGAACTTGAGTTGTTTTACTCTTAACAATACCCCAACTCGCTGAATGCAACACATGGATATCAAGTTCCATGTCCTATCCGAAGGGACAAAAGGGGCACCCAGGGCTGGGTCTCCCAGGGCGTGTGGGCGCCTGGGAGGAGGCCACAGGCTGGCGGACGGTCCGAGGGGTCTAAACCACCCAGGGATGGGAGCTCAGGGATGGCGGGACCCCCGGGGCTGGGTGGGACAAACCGGTCCTGCAAAGGCTGCTGCACAGCTTTGGCTCCCATGCCCAGGACACAGGTGACAGCCACGACACTGAACGGGGTGGGCCGAGACCCCTGGGGCACCTCGGGCCCTGGGAGATAAAAACTGCTAAGCGCCTCGCCCCACACACCCGCGGCGCAGGAGAACAGGGGCGCGGGAGCTCAGGCGGCACGCTCAGGAGGGCCAGGAAGGACGGGCGGAGCGCCGGGCTCCGGACGCGGGGCGGTCCGGCACACGCTTTCCCACGGATGTGCTGTGTTACAGGAAACAGCCAGCATTACAGTTTCCAGGAGGAACCAGACACTATAAAAACCAATGCAAATTTGGAAAATATTAATTAATAATACATAAATGTTAACGCATGGTAAACGGTTCAATTGACAAATACATTTAACAGATATCTGACGAAGCAAGAAAGGTACAAGCTGGAAGGTCTACCTAGAACGAACTGCTTAGAACACAGAGCAGAGGACAAAGAATTAAAAAAAACAGCAGAGGGGATACACGGCAACACCCAGTGACACAGTCTAACGGCGTTTAGAAAGAAGGAGGGAGGGAGCAAAAGCAGTATTTGAGTGTGTAAGAGGAGAGAACTTCCAAAAACCAATGAAGACTTCACAAAATCTCAAATTCCAAAATGTAAAAAGTGTACCAAACCAACACAGTATAGTAAAAGTAGAAATTAATAACAAAAACCAAAGTAAAATCCACACAAATACTCAGAAATTTAAAAGCTCTCATAAACACCTCGCAAGTCAAAGGGGAGATCAAAACTGCAGCTGAAACCCGTTCAGGAAGACGGCGGCACAGGAGCGCACGGCTGCCTCCTCGCACAACCACCCCAAAGCCACACCTACGCGACAGAACCGCCATCACGCAGACACATCGGACATCGAGTGGAATGGAAGTCCGACAACTACGGAATCAGAGAAACCACGTGCACCCGGGCTGGCAGAAGGGGCAGGGATGTGGAATGGGCTGCTCCTCCGTGCGGGGTGTCTCAGGAGCGAAGCATCCCAGCCCCACACAAGGCCCCGCAGCCCAGGGTTCCAGTGCCAGGAAGATAAGCCCCCGTAACTTTTGGCTACGAAAACCAGCAGGGACTGAGTCAGAGGAAGAAATCTCTGGAGCCCCAAGCTGTTGCCCTTAAAGAACCCACACATGGACATACTCAGACTCACTGTCTCTGAGCTCCAGCACCAAAGCAGCCACAGGAAGGGCACCAGTGGTGCACAGGGAGAGACTGGAGTGTCTGGGCATCAGGACAAGAGCTGGGAAACAGCTTTCTCCCTGAAAAAAGACAGAGGCCACCGTCCCTTTTCTGAACCCTCTCGCACCACAGAGCTGGCAGGCGGGTGCCATATCTGAGACTCCATCAACCTGGCTGATGCTGTCTGCCCTGCCCTGGAGATCCCCTGAGGTTCTCCAGTGAGGCTCTGTCCCACCCAACTTACAGGCCCACCCAAACTGCTAGCTGGGACTTCTGATGAATGGCCAGTCTTGGCTCATGATTCACAACTTCCTTAATCCTCTCAAACAAGCAACAGCCAGCCTCAGCTGGCCTCCAGTCCCCCCACGTCTTGCTAAGTGGCCCCAGGCCCGGCACTAGCGGCAGCCAGCCTAGATTCACAGCTTGGCTTCACCTGGGAATCTCCAAGCCCAGCACAAGAAGCAGCCACCTCAGATCGCTTTACAGCGCAGGCAGGGTGCCCTGGGCAGAACACAGGTGGGGGCTGACCTTGGCCTGTCCCACGCAGGAAACCCAGGGCCAGTGCTCGTTAGCACCGTGGGTGTCAGCACTGTTCTCACCGTGAGGTCAGTGACTCTCTGGTCAGCACAGCAGGCACAAAAAACGGGCAACGGTTGTGAAAGTCGCGGTAGCCCATCTCCGGAGACCGGCTGAAATGGCTCAGGGACACTCCAGCCTCGTCTGGAGCACCCAGGCCGGCGGCCACCCCTGTAGGGCTGAGGGTGCAGGCGTCCTCCCTGGCCGTATCCAGCTGTGAAATGTCGTCTTTGGTGGCTGTGCCTGCTTGCTAATAAATGCTTAGGGAGCATGGGGAGAGATGTATCATTTATAACAGCTTCCCAAGAAATGAAACAATTAGTATAACTAACGAAACACGAACAGGATCTGTGTAACGGAAACTGCAAAGTGGCAGTGGAAGACTTCACAGCAGCTCCCAGTGGAGACGCGCGCCAGGTTCACGGAATGGAAGGCTCAACACAGTACAGATGTCAATCCTCCCCACCCTGATCTGCAAGGTCGACACCACGTCAGTTAAAATCCCAGCAGGATGATCTGTAAATAAAGACAAGCTGATTCTGAAACGTACATGGAAGGGCAAAGGAAAAAGAACGGCTAAGACACTTTCAAAAGAGAACTGCCGGGGGGGTGGGTTAGGTGGCAAGGGCAAAGGGGGAAGATCAGGACAACCGTAACAGCATAATCAATAAAGTGTAAGTTTAAAAAAAGAAGTTAAATTCACACATATGAAAACTAATTTTTACAGAAAACTTACTCATGAATGTTCATAGTTTTTTAAGATACCCAAAAACTGAAAGCCACCCGAGTGTCCACCACCGGGTGACCGGTCATACAAGCTGTGGTACGTCTATGCAAAGTAATACCAACTGGCAATGAAAAGGGATAATTTATGTTGATACTCGTAACAACCTGGATGAATCCCACAGGTAGTAGCTGAATGAAAGAAGCCAGTCTCAGAAGGTTACATATTGTGTCTCATTTATACGGACTTCTCCGAGACAACTATGAGGGAGAGCACAGGTCAGCCGCCACCAGGGCTCCGGGAGGGAAAGCCAGGCCTCCTCAGGCACAGCACGGAGTTTGGGGGAGATGGACAAGCAAAACAAGGCCGAACAGAAGCTTCTTACAGCTTTTAGTGAGGAGCTCTGCTTCAGAAATAAAGAATGAGTCGACATCACGCCTAGACTTCTGGGTAAAACGCACAATCCATTAAAAGCATCTCCCTAGCGAAGTAAGGTACAGCCACTTCTGGCGACGTAAAACCCCTGGAGGTGAGCCTAGCGACATCTCATGACCGAGGAGAATTTCCGGAAGGGGCTGGGGCTGGAAAGCACAGAGGGGGCAGAGAAGAGATTCTTGGGAGACGTGGGTAGCTGACAGCCCGGCCCGCACAACGCGAGAGCCAGCCCCCAGCGCGCTCCCAGCATGCTCTCCCCCCGAGAAGCGGGGGCCCTGAGCAAGCCCGGGTCCGGCGTGAACTCAGAGCACTGGCCAAACCTGCTGACGACAGGTTGAACGTGTGTCCGCCCCCCACCCCCGGGTCACTAGGGCACGGAAGGAAGGGTTCGAGCAAACGCTCACCGACTCTCTGGATTCTTGAGAATGGAACTGGCGTACCGGGGTGGAGAAAGTTCTCTCCAGGTGGGACTGCGAGAAGATGTAGCCTACAGAAACTTACACACCAAGTCAAAATTCTCATAAAAAAGGCCGAGCTGGGCCGAGAACAGAGGAGGAGCTGCTAGCTGAGGGCTGAGCGGTCGGGGGATGGGGAGACGGTGGGGGAGCACACGGAGCTGCAGTCAGTGATGGGGCGAGTCTGCAGATGCAGTGAGTCCACAGATGCAGCATACAGGGCACAGGGACCGCAGTCACCGCTGCGCTGGGCCCCGGGAATGCTGACAGTAGACTCCCGATCAAGAGAGAGCAGGGGGGCTGCACTCATTCCGCAGAGCAGACTCCATGGCAAGTAAAGTCCTCAGGGACAGCTGGGCACTACATAAAGGGGCCAGCTCTCCCAAAACACGCAGTGATCCTAACACACATGCACCCAACAACAGTGTCAAAATACAGGGGGCGAAAGCTGGCAGAGCCACAGGGGCAGATATGTGAGCCCACGGTCACACACAGGGACGTGGACACCCCTGTCAGAAACGGGTGGGTCCAGCCGGCGGAAAGTCAGTGAGGACGCGGCCGACCCCCACGGCGCCGTGGGCCCTCTGGGCGTTAACGGGCCCCTGCGGGCCGCTCGGCCCCCCAGCAGCAGGACCACGCTCCTCTCCCGCTCCCACACGGCACCACCAGGAGGCCGCATGCTGGGCCAGAGCACTTTTACAGTGACAGAAATCACACAGGTCTGCGCTCAGACCAGAATGGAACTAAACTCGAAATCAGCGACTGCAGAATTCCAAAGTATCTGGAGGTTAAACAACACCCTTCTAAATAACACATGGATCAAAAAAGAAATTCCAATAGAGATTTGAAAACACTTTGAACTAAATAGTAATGAAAATACAACATCAATATTTGTGGGATGTTGCGAAAGCAGAGCTTTGAGGGAAATTTGTAGCATTGAATGTATCATTAGCAAAGAGGACCTAAAATCAGTGAGTCAAGCTTCCACCCTCGGAAACTAGAAAAAGCAAGTTGAACCCAAAGTAAGCAAACAAAATAAATAATAAAAATTAGAGACAAAAATCACTGAAAATAGAAAGTAGAGAGAAAAGTCAATAAAACCAAAAGCTGGTTCTTGGAATAGATCGATAAAAATCAACAAGCCTCTACCCAACTTAAGAAAAAAAAGAGGGCACAAATTATTAACATCACACAGTAAAAACGGGGCATCACCACAGATCCTAAGGACATTCAAGGAATAAAGAAATAACATGAACACTTCTGTGCCCATAAATTTGATAACCGAAATGGAAAGAACCAATTCCTTACCAGATGTAATTTGCCAACACTCGTGACAAGAAAGATGCAATCTGAACAGCATTATTCTGTTAAATAAATTCTATCAATAATTAATAACCTCCCACCCAATACAGAAAGCACCGAGCCTAGATGGGTTCACTGGGAAGACATTCCAATTCCCTACAATGTCTTCTGGGACATTACTCAGATGAATACTTCCTGACTCATCCTATGAGGCCAGTGTTACCCTAACACAAAAAAAGAGACAAAGACTTTACACAAAAACAAAAACAAAAACAAAAACAAAACCCCCCCAAAAAACTACAGACCAGTATCTCTCATAAACACAGATGCAGAAATCCTCAATAAAATATTAGCAAGTCAAATCCAACAACGTATGAAAAGAATTACATACCACAACCAAGTGGGATTTATCTCAGGTATGCAAGGCTGGTTCAATACTTAAAATCAATTAATGTAACCCATTGCATCAATAGGCTAAACAAGAAAAAATCACGAGATCATATCAACAGATGCAGAAAAAAAACATTTGGTAACTCATTTATGATTTAAAAAATTAAAAAACCTGTCAGTAAACTAGGAATAAAGGGAAACTTCACCAACACTTGATAAAGAATTGATTGCTACAAGAAAATCCCTACAGCTGACATCGTATTTTAAATATTTTATTTACTGATTGATTTTAGAGGGCAGGGGGGAGGGAGGGAGACAGACAGACAGACAGACACGCCGACCTGCTGTTGCACTTGTTTACGCACTCCCTGGTCGGTTCTTGCGTGTGCCCTGACGGGGGACGGAATCTGCTTTAATGGTGAAAAACTAGGTGCTTTCCTACGAAGATCAGGAACAAGGAAGGAGGATTCAATACTCCTTTTCAACATTGTACTGGAAGTTCTAGCTACTAGAGCAAGCCCAGAAGAGGAAATAAAAGGCGCACTGATTAGGAAGAAAGAAATAAAACTGTCTTTGTTCGCAGATGTCCTGATCATCGGTGTAGAAATCCAGAAGAATTGACCAAAGACAACCCTCCCGGAACTAGTAAGCTTCCAGAAGGTTTCAGGACACACAGGTTAATATACAAGAGTCCATTACTTCCCTCTACACCAGCAATGAACAAGTGGAATTTGAAATTTGAAGACATGCCTTTAACATCAGCACCCCCCTAAAAATGAAATTCTATTCCACGTTCAGGGATTGGAAGACAGTGTTGTCAAGATGTCAGTTCTTCCCAAGTGGAATCACAGATTGAGTGCGTTCCTAACCCAAATCCCAGTAAGCTACTCTGTGGATCCTGAGTGACTCTAAAGTTTGCATGGCAACCTGGGGCAGCCAGCGCGACACTGAAGAAGACCACGGTGAGAGCCCACACACTGGCTCGGGGTCAGGTCTCTTTTCGCAGTTCTTGACGATGTGGAGGAAGTTTCCCTTTATTCCTCGTTTACCGACAGGTTTTTATATCTTTTTTTAAACCATGAATGGGTTTTGGACTTTATCAAATGCTTCTTCTGCATCTGTGACGTGATCTTGTGATTTCTCTCTTTAGCCTATTGAGGAAACGGATCACAGCAATGAAGACAGAGTGGTACTGGTGAGAAACCAGACCAGACTAACAGGGCAGCACAGAGCCCAGAAGCAGGCCCACTACAGGCAGCTAACTGACCTCTGAGACAGGAGCGAAGGCAACGCAGTGGAGACAAGGGGGTCTCTCAACAAAGGGTGCTGGAACGAGTGGACATCCACGCACAAAACCGAATCTAGAAACAGACCTAACACCCTTTGCAAAAATCAACGTAAAAAGAATCACAGACCTAAATATGAAAGGCAAACCTATAAATCTCCTGGAAGATAACAGAGGAGAAAATCCAGGTGACCTTGGGCTTGGCAATGAATTTTTTAGACCCAACACCAAAGGCATGACACAGAAAAGAAATAACCAATAAACTGGAGTTCATTAAAATTGAAAATTTCTCCTCTGTGAAAAACCCCATCAAGAGAAACAGAAAAAAATATTTACAAAAGACATATCTGATAAAGGACTGTTATCCAAAATATACAGAACCTCTTAAAATCAACAATAAGAAAATAACCTGATTTAAAAATGGGCCAAAGACTTTTAACAAACACCTGGACAGAGAAGACACACAGATGGCAAATAAGCGTGTGAAAGACGCCCCACATCATTTGTTAGCAGGGAAACGGGAATTACCAGGCGAGGCCCCCCCGCACACCTGCTGCGTGCGAGGCCAAACCCAGAACACAGGGAGAGCTCCAAACGCCGGTGAGGGCGTGGGCGACAGAGACGCTCATTCACTGCTGCTGGGACGCAAGCCGGCACCGACACTTTGGAGACAGCTCTGCAGTTTCTCACAAAACTGAACGTGCTCTCGTCACGTGACCGGCAATCGTGCTCCCTGTGATTCACCCAAAGGAGGCGAAAGCTCGTGTCTGCACAGAAACCGCACGCGGGTGTTCGCGGCAGCTTCGATTCCTATTGGCCAGAGCTTGGGAGCAACCCAGATGCCCTTCGGCAGGTGGCGGATAAAGAGGCTGCTGTACATGTGCACAGCAGAGCACCGCTCGTCAACGAACACAAACGAGCAGCAAGCCGTGAGAACGGCCTTAAGAGCACACCACCAAGTGAGGGGAGCCAATGTGAAGAGGCTGCACACTGTGTGACCACAGCGTGCGGCACTCTGTACAGGGCTACACTGGGAGCGGGGGAACCGGTCAGGGCCTGCAGGGGCTGGAGGAGAGGGAGGGAGGCAGGAGTGGGCAGAGCACAGCGTTTGGGGCAGTGAAATGACTCTGTGCGGCTGCTTCTCTGACAGTGGTTGCATGTCATCGCACACCTGTCCAAACCTGTGGGGTGCACACCACCAAGAGTGAACCCCAATATAACTCTAGACCTAGGGTGGTAAAGATGTGCCAACGGAGGTTCCACTGTGACAGTGGCACCGTATGGGTGGGGGTGTAGCTAACTGGGGAGGCGGTGCACGTGTGGGGACAGGAGGTAGACAAGACATCTCCGCCCTGGCTGGCGTGGCTCAGTGGGTTGAGTGCTGTCCAGGAAAATGCAAGGTCACCGGTTCTACTCCCAGTCGGAGCACACGCCTAGGCTCAGGTCCCCAGTAGAGGGCATGCAAGAGGCAACCACACATGGATGTTTCTCTCCCTCTCTCTCTCTCTCTCCCTCCCTCCCTTCCTTCACCTCTCTCTAAAGTTAAAATCTTTTATAAAAATTAAGCTAAAGGGCCCTGGCTGGTATGGCTCAGTGGATTGAGCTCTGGGCTGCAAAGTAAAAGGTCACCAGTTTGATTCCCAGTCGGGGCACATGCCTGGGTTGCAGGCCAGGTCCCCAGGATGGGGCATGTGAGAGGCAATCACACATGGATGTTTCTCTCCCTCTCTTTCTCCCTCTTTTCCCCTCTGTCTAAAAATAAAATAAATAAATAAAATAAAATCAGTAAAAATATCCTTGGGGGAGGATTTAAAAAAAACTAAGCTGAAGATAAACAAAGTATCAGTGTGAACAGGTGTTCATAAGCATGTGTACACTCTCATGTCTATGTACTGACTAGTGTATCACTAAAATGAGTAACATACTTAATTCTCAACAAAAACAACACGATACTCATCCCAGAGCTCAGATTTTTCTCTCTACTACTACCCTTCCCACTAGGAAGAACCAGGAGTCCTTACAGAGTAGTTGATTCAGTATCTGGAGGTAAAAAGAACCAAGAGATGGGCCTGAAAACGCGGTTTCCGGAGAGCAACGGGCTTTGAAGCATCTCGACACGGCACTAAAAAAGGACTGAGAAGCCAGCCGTAAGGGGCTCCCGCTAGCCACGCCACGACAACTTGAACAGTTAAAAACTTAATTATAATTGGCTGAGTTGTAATTAGCCAATTACAATTAAGTAAAACAAGTTTACGAAGCCTTGATTATGTGATGGTTCTCAGAGAGAAGTGGAACTCCTCTCCTGGAGTAACTAGCACTTCATTCCAGTTGATTTTACTCAGGAAGGAAGATGCAGAGACTGCAGACAGCCCCCGCCTGCAGCGGGAGGACAGGCCTTTCTCAGCAGCGACGGCAGCAGGCTGACCCGCAGGGCGCCCAGAGACCGGCACCGAGCGCGCTCCTGAAGGGGCCGGGGTCCACGGGACTCCCCCTCTGCGGGTCATGCTCCGGCTGGCGGCTCGGACGGCTGCTCTTCACCCTTCTCCGCGTCCTGCGTGCTCACTGCAAGGACTGGACGGAAGGCGCCCCACGGACGAGGACTGACACGCGTGGCTGCGTCCACCTTTAGTACACGAGGCCAGGATGGGAAAGAAATACGCCGTACCCGGCGTGACCCGACGACAAAGGCCAACACGTGGCCACGAGAAGTGGCCGAGGTGGGTCAGAGAATAAGATTTCCGAGGAAGCCCAGGAGCCAGGCGGCC
Organism: Trachops cirrhosus; assembly: GCA_028533065.1. Lineage (NCBI taxonomy): Eukaryota > Metazoa > Chordata > Mammalia > Chiroptera > Phyllostomidae > Trachops > Trachops cirrhosus. The sequence goes on from CM052549.1 coordinate 81,051,897, forward strand.
TGCCGGGGCAGTGAGCAGCTCATTCAAACCGGCAGGGGGAGAAGAAGAGCACGGGAAGGCAGGTGCTAAGTCCCCGGGGAAGCGGGAGGCACTCGGGAAGTGCGGCCCCAGGGACCTGCAGCCCAGCCTGAAAGCACCGTTCTAAGGGAGCTTGTGATCGTCATGTTGAAACACGTCACTTAAAACTTTAAAGACTTTCACTTGGAAGTAACAGAAAAAAATTAAACATGGGGGGGAAAACCATATGAAAAGGAACTAGTGGGGAACTGACATAAATTGGAATTTAAAGTAATCTGCTAATAATGTGCACCAGAGGGTGAACCGCAGAATTCAGGACTTCCGAGCATCCCCGTCAGGGCACCCACCGAGACCCTGCGGGCAGGGGGTGAGCGCTGTACAGAGCATCTGAAAGCTCTCCGAGAATCGTGACTGTGTAACGGCAACGCATGTGACGCCAAAGCGTTTTACCGGACACTGTGTTTGAAAAGACACAGCGCTTTCCAACTGTTCTCTAGAAACCGTGTGACGCTCTGTAAGCACCGACACGGTAGCGTTCCACTTCTGAGAAAAAGCCGGTCAGCGCACCCGAAGTCCATGCGACAGCCGCCAGCACACGGCCGGCAATCCGCACGCGCAGCCTCCGAAGGCCACGTGAAGCCTCGTCTGTGTGACAACTGATTCAACCGCCAACTCCGTGTAAATTCTGGAAGCTACTCTTGGACAGCCCGCTCTGCCCGCCTTCTGCAGATACACGATGCGCATCGGCTCACGTAGGGCACCCGAAATCCAGGGGACCGGAACGTGTGTGGTCTGGCTGCACCCAGCACTCCCCGGTGCCACTCACTGAGGGGACACGTTTCTCTTCCTCACCCACGTAACGACGCACTGAGCTTTACACAGACACTGCACGGTCCCTAAGCCAGAAATACACTGTGAGCTGTCATGCGAGTGGCCTGGAATTACTGTACATTCCAGTTTTAATTTCCTTTAATGAAACACTTCTCTACAGATATTAAATACCTTCTACGAAATCAGCTGTGTAGGAGAAGAAAGAGAACTTGGCTTTATCGCTCTGGCAAACTGGCGTTTCTCACTTTGTCACGACTTACCACGCTGTTTCAGCACCAGGAAGTTCAGAACTCGGGTACGGACATGTGCTAACTGGTCACGTTACGTACATTTTTATAGTTTTTATTGTTTGGCTGATACCTGTTTCCACGATATTTTCTGTTTCTGTAGTCTCCAGCCCATCCATGCTATCCTCATCTTCCACGGTAGTTTTCCCTCTGCTTCGAGGCCTACAGAGAAATAAACATACAATGTTAAATGTTAAAAGTTAAGGCTTACAATTAAACGCCATATAGAGCAGCAGTCGAAGGCAGGCGGGCACAATAACACAATGCAGACGCCTTCTCTAAGATCTCTCCAGACTGAATAGCACCACAGCACTCTACAGCCACTTGCCCTCGAACCCAGACATGCCTCCTACCTGCACACGAGGACAGGCCCGATCCACACACGGGGTCCGCCCACAGTGAGGCCCGCTTGAGCGTGGCTGGTAGGGGAATCATATAGGTGTACTAATGCACAGTTTCAGTCTGAGCATTGCACCTGACGTGTCACATGGTGCGCTTCAGTGTGATACTGTTATGTCAGAGAATGATGTGCTTATGATTTTGTAATAAAAAAGGGATGTTATTTGCACTGGACCCTGTATTTGTGTCATATGTCTCACCCCTTTAAAAACTCTACGTTTTAAAGATTTTTTATTTCTCTTTTATTTTTAGACAGAGGGGAAGAGAGTCTCTGGAGAGAAACACCTCTCCCATGCCCCAAACCAGGAGCCTGGCCCGCAACCCAGGCATGTGCCCCAACTGGGAATCGAACTGGCAACCCTTTGGCTCACAGGCTGGCACTCAATCCACTGAGCCACACCAGCCAGGGCACAGCTATACGTTTCAGGCTCCGCCCCTCCGTGAGCTGACCTCTGCAGTCCTGGCTCTGGGTCACCTAACAGGTGCTTTCCAAAGTTCACACCCCAGGTCATACCGCTGTATCTAATGAATAAAGGAGTGATGCCCAGGTGTATGTATTTTCAAGAAAGTGATACACACCCTGTAAACCACGCAAAGGAAAGAAACCCTAAACATGAAGCATGATCATCACACCCACCTTGCAAGTAAGATGAAATTTAATTTACAAACACTTCAGTGAAGTAAACTCAAGAGTCATGATAAAGTGAGATTCTTTAATCCAATGCATTTAAAAACAAAAACTAATGCCTTTAAACATTTTAATGTCTTGAAAGGAAGGAATAGAGATGAGCAAAAAAAAACTAAAACACATAAGAAAAAATATGTCACATAAAAAGCCCTTAGAAACTGACAGCAGTATTCAGATTTCAGCACATGAAGTTATTCATTACTTAGGAAGTAAAGATACAAATGAACTCAGTGTTTAGTTGAAAACACTGACAGGACAGAAAATAAGAAATAGTGGGCTAATGTGCAAGCATGAAAAAGCTGTGTTAGACAGCAGGAAACCCGCTGAGTCTCACTCCAGAAAGGATGCTCGGCAATGAAATAAAGGGGATGTCAGAACTTTCAAAAGTGGCCTAAGTCCAACTGGTTTTATAAATGAATGACTGTCAACTATCAAAAAGTCACCTGTACCCCCAAAAACAATGAAATGAAAACACCTGAGCCAAAACCCTAACAAATATAGCCAAAAATATGAATGAACTAGCTAAATAAAACATAAGCAGATCAGAATACAAGTATAATTTAATATCAGAAATTTGTCAATAAAACACACCAGGTCCAACAGGCAACACAGCATCATTTGAAATTTCTGTGGGAACGGGGGATGAAGCAAAACGAAGTAAGAGACCACAAAGACTTAATATTCCACATTAATCTTATAAATTAAAGCTACTTGCATTCCTAAAACAATACAGGAGACTTGTACTGAAAGCCACATGGGGGTAAGAAGACTGAAAATTACCCTCCAGCCATCAACAACTAGAGAACCAGGCAGAGTGTGACAAACAGCCATTACCCGACACTGGACCGCAGGCAGGGACAGGCCTGGGCTCCCTGGGCAGAGGGAGACAAGCCAGGTGAGCCCTGCCGTCACCGGGGCCGTCTGAGGGGGTTCATTTCGGCGCAGCACAGTGGAACTCGGAGGCTGGCGACTGTGCAGTCTCCGAGGGCCTTTGCTTCGTCGCCTGTCGTCTCATCGAACACGGGAACGAAATCTCCAGGAGGGCTGGGGCTCTGTGCTCCTCACTACCGCACTCCCAGCCCCTCCCAGCACCCCCAGGCACCTCCAGGCACCTCCGAGCACCAGTCCTGGCACAGGCACTCAAGGGTGTGCGTCGCTGAACGGACGTGACGGCTCTCTAACTCGGGAGGGAAAATACAGATTTAGTCATGAGAACTCAGATCACCACCGAACCATTCTAAAGATGCGAAGTACAGTTCTGCCTCCCACTGAGCACAAAAACGAAATCTCACATGGGGTCAAATTTTAAAAGAAAGCCATGCAACAGAATACTGGACGTTACGTCATTCAGGTAAATTTAGAAAGAAGTTGTGACACCACAAGGACACAGACAAAACGGTCATCACTAGCAGACAGCGTCACCCACACCTACTCAGGAAACCCCGGTCCGTCAGCTGAAAAGCCAGCGGAGTTCCGTGGGGCTGTCAGCCCGACACAGCCACGCGGGCACCCGCAGCCTCCCACACACCACGCCGGACAGACGGCAGCGACAGGCAGTTCACACGTAACGACACGGTCAGGTTGCTGGGGGTCCCTTCAATGAAAAACTTAGTAAACATAGAAATGCACTTCCAGTAAATAGTATTTCTTAGTATTCAGTACCTTAGTATTCTAAGAGATATATTTCTTAGTAAACAGAAAAACACAGTAAAACTTACTTACGGACATAAAGAAGGAAACAAGTAAACTGAGAGGCAAACCTAACAGGAAAAGGGACAGATGATGCAAAGCAGCAATTCGCTGACGAAACATGAAATGAGGAAGCGTTCCACCCCCCAGGTAGCCGGGGAAATCCACGGTGAAATGGAGAGTGAAAGACACGGACGAAATCCAGTGACGGCGGGAGCACAGAGAGACGAGGACCCCCATCGCAGAGCTGCAAGGGAGCGGGCGGGCAGCAGTACCCCCCGCAACGAGCATACACACACCACTTGGTCGTTTCTCGTGCGGAACGCTCCCCAACCCCATGTGCATAAACATATATTTTATACCCCCCACACACACACGAGGAAATGCACTGCAGCACACACAACACAGAAGCGGATCGAAGGGAGTATTTAAACACAGTGTGCCTCAGCCGTTCGACAACTCAGCCTCCGCTCACTACTAACAATCCAGAAGGACCTCTGAGACATAGTTTAAAAAGAAAAACTACATTACAGACTATACACGTTCCCACGGGTGTGTCATAAGTGTGCACGGACGTGTAAAGACGCACTTCTGTGTCATAAGGGTGTGTGTGTGCAGACGCACAGAAAACGCACAGGGCGATGCACGCCACACTGGTAGTGGGGGTCTCCCTGGACGTGCCAAGGGAAACCGAGGGCCCACGAAGGGCCCTTCAACTCCTCCTGAGTTTTCAAGGAAGAGCACATACTCGTCTACAGTTAACACATGAGGGAAGGGTTAGAAGACAGTTTGCCTTGGGAACCACTGGGAGAGCGTCTTTTATGCTCTGGTGGTTCCGGAGTCACTGCTCATCCCACTGCACACAGCAGACCTTCCAAAATCAAACAGCTAACGCATCTCAGGGATGCTCTTCAGAGTCCCGTGCGAAAGTCAAGGGACAGCTCGCGGTGCTCGGGGGGTGTGTGCAGTAACAGAGGCAGACGCCTCTGCGGTCGAAGCCTGCACCTCACTTCCAGCCTCCGACGCCTCTGACCTTTACCGAGTCCACACAACACCGAGGCCACCTGGAAACTGAAAATCTGTGCCAATTAGTCAGATTATAATACACACAAAAAAACCTCTTGTGACCATTTTTTCAAAAATTTGACATATGAGGTCTGTCCAGAAGGTGTCCAGCCATGTACTATGGAAAAGAGACATTTATGGAAGAAGATGCAAGATAGAA
>CM052549.1:81057533-81097415 GCA_028533065.1 Trachops cirrhosus
ATGGCTCAGTTGGTTGAGCATCATCCCTCAAACTGAAAGGTCGCCGGTTCGATTCCCGGTCCGGCACATGCCTGGGTTGCGAGTTCAATCACCGGTCAAGGTGCTTACTGAACACAGTTTCTTTGGCACATCGATGTTTTCCTCCTTCTCTCCCTCCCCCTTTCCCTCTCTCTAAAAATCAAAAATGATATAAAAATCCAGTGGCGTGTGCATGCAGAAAAGAGGCCCCGTGTACGAATTATTTATGACAACAATGTATTTTTCAAAGAGTGTGAATAACAAATTACAATCATTTAAAACGTGTTCCACTTCCATGGTTGAAAGGTTAAACCCGAATGAATCAATATCACAAATTTATGTTTTATGCACTGGTGTAAAAATCTATTTTACTTATTTAAGACCATGAAATTGTAAGTGATTTATTGTCTTTGAAAAATGACAGAGGTTTCGGTTAAGATGGCGGCTTGAGTAAACACAGTACTCAAAACCTCCCACGACCACATCAAAATCACAACTAAATTACAGAAAAAACACCACTCAGAACACCTGAAATCAGGCTACACAGAAGTCCTCTAAGAATGTAAAGAAGAAGCCACATTGGGACTGAAAAAAGAAAAAAAAAGATTTACAAAAACATCGAAAAGGTTGCTATGTAACTGCTGACGCGTTGCCTGTGAACCCCGGGTACCCACACCACCGGGTGACAGGCGAGTGTCATTGCAAAGGCCAGCGTCGCACGCGGAACCCCCTGGGTGGCGTGTGGGAGGAGAAGGGAGCGAGGCAGCGGCGCGCCAGTGAGCGGCAGCAACAGAACCCGGGGGAGCAGGCCGGTCTGGAGAACTCCGCAGCCCTGAGCCCCAGCTCCCGTTCCACGTGAGGCAGCGCCAGAGAAGCCGCGTGGCTCTGGAAGACGCACGTCGGCGATGCTGTTGCTCCAGAAATTTGTTAGCTGCTTCTCAGCGTGGAGGGGTTTTCCGCTACAAAACACAAGCTGAACCAATATAGTCAGCAGAGAAACAGAATGTGTAATTACTCTATCGAGAGAGCGAGGGAATAAAGAAAATTAGACTAGTGCAGCAAAAAGAGGAAGGGGATATGCAAAACTATAAAAAGGTAAATAGAAAATGTGAAGATATTAAAAATTAGACCAGCCATATCAAGGGCCATTAAAAATTCTAATCGGTGGAATTCCCTAAAAACACAAAGAAACTCAGATTGCATTTAAAAAGTGATAAGCTTTTTATAAGACGTACATCTAAATGGAAAACATGAAGATATGAAAAAGCAGAGCCATAAAAATTTAAATAGACTAAGTAAAAAATTAAAGACGACATTCTATTAAGATACAGAGAAACCTGGATTGCATTTAAAACGTTACATGCTTTTTACATGAAGTCCACCCAAAGCCAGCCACCCCAGCAGAGCGGAGGATGCAAGGATGGATAAAGACAAGAAAAAATACAGCAAGCAGGGCTTGTGATAGCGGTCAAGGCAAAGAGCATTAATGAGAACAAATAGATATTTACATTAATAAAAGATGTTCATTAAGCCCCGACTGATGTGGCTCAGTGGGTTGGGTGTCCTCCTGCAAACTGAAAGGTCGCTGGTTCGATTCCCAGTCAGGGCACATGCCTGGGTTGAGGGTCAGGTCCCCAGTTCGGGGCATGCGAGAGACAAGCAACTGATGTTTGTATCCCCCTCTTTCTTTCTCCTTCCCCGTCTCTAAAAGTAAATAAATAAAATCTTTAAAAAATGTTCATTAAGAAGATATAATAATTAGTAGGACAAAAGTCCCCTTTTGCAGGCCCTCTTTGCCAGGGCTGGCTGGACCTCATAAAGCATGACTGACCCTCATTGTTTTATGAGCCTTTATCCTCAGGGCTGGAAAATTACCGGAAGTGCCCCCAAGGCACAGAGGCTTGGGGACCTCGGAAACAGGACGGACCAGACCACAAGAACCACCGGACCCTGCACCGGAAGATGACATTGTGACAGGTTGCAACCTACACAAGACCCACTGCAGCATCTGCTCTACAGCCCCCAGACCACCTAACGCGCACTCGCAGCCCCACCCCTCACTCCCAGTGCCGGGGCAGGGCCCTTGTCCCCACCTGGCCCCGTCCCTCCCTTGGGGAACTAAAAACAAAACCTTTCCTCTCTGCACTTTCTTCTCTTTGTGAATTCTCTCACGGCCTGCGTCACTGACCACCCCAACAAGAATAATGATTCTTCATGAACTGAGCGACACAGCTTTAAAGTCATAAAGCAAAAACTGTTAGAAATACTAAAATTTGGCAAGGCAACGACAAATAGAGACATTAAATATTCAAAAGAATTAAAAGGTCAAGTAAATTTTAAAATCTAGTGTAACTCTGTATCAATAAATTTAAAAATATAAACATGATTGTTTGGAAATTTTTTTTTGGAAAACATGAATAAACCAGTAAGTATAGAAAAAAAAACGTTGAGCAAAAAGAAAAAGGGCTCATGGGCATGGACAACAGTGTGGTGATCGCTGGGGAAAGGAACTAAGTGCTGATGGGAAAAATACAAAAAAGACCAAATCAAAAAAGAGGAAAAGTGGGAAATGTAACCACAGATTTATCTCCCCCAAATAGGCCGAGCCAGTTTCATATAGTAATGGGTAAATTCCATCAAATCTTCCAAAAAGTTATAGATAGTATTTTGTTGCTGTTACTCGACTGTTCTAGACAATGCATTCTGCAAGGCTGGTATCACCGTGGACAAAGGCAGCGAAAGAAAACTGTACATACACAAAGGTGCAAAACACCAAGTAAAATATCAGCAAATCAGACCCGGCAGTCCATCCACAGACCGGCAGGCGAGGAGACGTAAGACTGTGGGACCTGCTGCCCACTGTAATGTACTACATCCACAGAGGAGCAGAAAGCAAGAGTGTGTTAACAGAGGCGACAGCCAGTCCCGAGAAGCCGTAACCTCGGACTAGACAAAGCTCCTTCACTTTGATAAAAAACCGCAACGTGAGTTTCTCTTCAGGGACACACCATAAATAAAATAAAAAGAAAAGAAAATCTGGGAAAAACATGGAGCGGTAAAGGTAGTAACGAGGGCCAGCATGAACACGGGGTTACTACCCGCCGGGAGCTACGCCAAGCGTTTCTTTCACATGAGCTACTCAACACGACAGGCAGGCACTGTTGCTACTGCTGTCGCTCCGGTTCAGCGGGCGGGCTTAGACGCGCCACATCTACACTGGGCATCATTCGCTGCTCTGGGCCGTTCAGGGCCCGATTCTCCGGTGCCAGCACTTCTCGGACCTTCGAACCAAGGCAGCTCATCAGTCTTTTGGCTTTGGAGCTGGCGGAGCGTGGGCCTTACCTTTGGGTGCGGACAGCTTGAAGGATGTGGATCTGAAACTCGCCGGGGCCGCCGGCGCTTCTGGCTGCCTAAGGGGAACCCAGTTCCGGAGGGACGGGAAGGCGGCGCGCAGGGATGAGCAGAGGCGGGAGGTGGACGGAGAGAAGGGCGGGCCTGACTGCCCGTCCCGGCTGCATCTGTGCCTGAGGAGAGAGCCGCCGCTGGGCTGCAGTTCCTGGGTCCGAGAGCCCCCGTTTCCTGGGCTGATCGGGCCGGCTCATCTGGCCCTTGGAGTCCAATATCCATAACACGGACATAAAGACCCCACCCACTGCTTGAGGGTAAAAAAGATAAATCGGCAGCGCAAAGACACATGATTAGAAAGTCAACAAGGAAACACCAGTGGGGGTTCATTCTGGACCTCCTGCGTGGGGGGCCAAGCCTCTCTGTGGCGGGAGACACGGTCCCCTTCTTATCTGCCCCTCCTGCGGCCTCCCCACTGCCAGAACCGCACGGGACGTCCATGGTTAGCCCTGGCCCGCGCGAGGAACCCTCACCCTGGGACCACTTCGGCCTTATTACAGGGCTCTCTGATGTGGCTCCGCGAAATAATCTCCCTTAAATACGGAGTCAGAAAAGGGGAACAGTCCTTTTTTTTTTTTTTAAATTTTATTTATTTGTCTTTAAAGGGGATGGGAAGGAGAGAGGGAGAGAAATATCAACGTATGGTTGCTTCCTGTGCATTCCCTGCTGGGAACTGGCCTGCAACCCAGGCATGTGCCCTGACTGGGAAGTGAACCCTGATCTCTTGGTTCACAGGCCCGCGCTTAATCCACTAAGCTACACCAGCCAGGGCAAGGGGAACAGTCCTTAATGGCATATTCCTTCTGAACTACTGAGGACCTGAGAAGGGATTTCCCCGTGTCGGCTTCTGGGAGCGCTGCGGAGGTGTGCTCGGGCGGAGCCGGTCATTAGCTGGCTCCTTCTAGCAAAGTCCGCGGCCGCCCTCCCTCGTGGCTTGCCGCCGCGTCCCTAACGAAGCTGCAGCTCCTCCAGGCACGACTTTCCTTACTCAGCTCGTGGCTCCTTTGGAACAGAACCAATTACAGGTTCTGTTTTACTCCATCTCTACAAATCAGCGGTGGGGTGATGCTTCTTTGGTGTTGAAAATAAAAGGCCCCTGGATGAGAGGTTGATACAGAGCAGAGAAAGGACCGTCAGCACCGAGTGCGTGGCGCCGACTGGGACCGGTGACAGTTCAGCACACGAGTCTATGGAAAACCTATCCCGTGCTCGGCAGTGTGAAGGATTCGCACCGCGGAGACAACGGCCTTGCTCTCAAGGAGCTTTCAGTCCGGTCTGGGAGAGACTGTCTGGGTCGCGGACAGAGAGGGCGGCGCTGAGATGGGGGCGGTGAGGGTGTAACTGACAGCGTGTCCTGGAGGGGGAGGTGCCCACGCGTCTTTTGGACACCGTTCCTTTGGGACAGGAAGGAGGACGTTTGAGACGAGTGCAGCTGTGTGCACGTCTGTGGGACAGTGATGCCGGACGAACTGGACACGGGTTCGCTCTGCCTCTTCAGACACAATGCACTGGACCAGGAGTGACGGCGACCTCCTAGCGGGGATTACCCACGATGCCCAGTTCTACTGAGGGTGCCGGGGCTCTGGGTATGGGGCAGAAACTTTCAAAGACTAACAGAGATCATTTTAGCGTTAAAAAAATTAGAACTGCAATAGACTGAAACACATCGAACAGATGAACATCCGTGAGTTCATATGACACTTGATAAAATTTTCATTGTTGTATTCTAGGTGGCTTAGGGAATCAGCTCACTAATCTGATATGAATAAAGGGAAGGAATCAAACACCTATCCCGCCTTCCAACCATGAAGGGAAAAGTCTTCTCTGAAGAAGAATCGCGGCTAATATGTGTCAAGGGAAGGAAAACATGAGAACGCCGCCCTGTGTGACCCCGATAGAACCATCACGCGAGGCCCGTGACCGCTGTCGGTGAAGCCAGCAGGTGGAACACCACGGCAAGCTCAACCACGGGCGGGTCAGGCCGACACCGTCTGAACCCAGGAGCCCTGTCCGCCTCGCTGAACTGGGCGTGCAGACGGTTGGGGCCTCCTGGGGAAGAAGCAAAAGAGAGTCCGCGGCATCCTGCGTAAAGCTTCCTTGAAGAGAGCCCAAGCCTCATTCTCATGAGGCTCCCGGGCGGACAGAGGGTGTGGGAGCTAGAGGGTGAGCCCCACGGTCACACTGCCAAGTTCAGACTGCCAGACTGCAGGGATCAGGCAGTCACTCCGTGGCACCCAGTTCTGGGTGCAGACACACCCATGGGCGCATCTGAGGCACGGTGGGAACCGCACGTGCCTCGTCGCCCGGCGACGTTAGGTAGGAATTATTACTTATTTTGTTGGGCGCAGCAGTAGTCGTGGTTATATTTTTGAAATATCTTCCACTACATTAGATTCGTACACTGAGGCCCCGATAAGGGACACCATGCGTCTGGGAGTTGCTCTGATACGCTCCAGGGAAAAGAAGAGAAAATCCAGGCGGGCGTACATCGAAAACAGCAGCGGAACGTGCAGACTGGACGGTGCCGTTCTCCTGCTTTTGCGATTGTTGAGAATTTCCGTGGGGAAGTCGGTTTCCGGTTCTCCTCCCAGAGGTCCTCCCCGCTACCGAGCCGGGTGCCGCAGCTCCCTCTCCACCTGGAGTCTCCGGAGGTGAAGTAAGGGGGCCTCCCAGCCGAAGGCCCCAGCACACCCCGGCCGGGAGGCGCCCCGCCGCGGGTCAGGCCTTGGCGGAGCCGCCGGGCCACCGCGGGTTAACAGCCGGGGCGGCGGCGCAGCGGCCCCACAGCTGCCCGCAATTAGGCAAGCCGGCGGCCCCGGCGGGGGACTCCTGCCCGCCCGATTGGGACTAATTGCTCGCCAGCATCTCGGGCCGATCGATGGGAATGGGAATCCATTAGGGAAAGGCCGGGCAGGGAGCGGCGGTTTCTGGTGAGTGTGCCGTCCCCGGCTACGCAATCGCGTTTAGGGGTGTTTACCGCGCGCCCCCAGGGCACCCCACCCTCCCACTGCCACCGGGAAATCACCCTGCGACACACTCTCCTGGTTTCCCTTCGCCCCAGAGCCAGCCTTCCTTCCCCCTGACTTCGGTCTCTAACGGAAAGAGGCCTGTCTCTGCCGAGAGCAGCCTTGTGGCCTGTGTCATGGAGACACACTGTGTCCTGGGAGCGTGGCCGAGAGCGAGCCAGCTGGGCAGGCCCGGGAGGGCTCCGCAGGTGCAGTCGGCGCTGGGCCTGGGGGGCAGGGCAGCCCTTCGGGATCAAAGAGACGCAGGTCAGGGACTCCCTGGGCACCGAGAGGATGGCAGCTTTCACGGAAGCGGCTTCACCTGCCTCTGCTGGGTTCTGAGGATTCACAGATGCGGAACGTCTGGTCCTGGCCCTCAAGGACCCCGGCAGTCCAGGCAGGTTCAAAACCACAACAGGATCGCAGAGCAGCTGTTTGCACTGCTCCCGGGACAGCGAATGGAGGGTCTTGAACAGCCCACCCGACACCACCACTGAATTACATTTCCTCATTTAGTTGAATTTTTGTTAGAACAACACACACACACACACACACACACACAGAGTTTTGAGTTTTAACCTATTTGAAATTCAAGGATATTCTAGTGACTCTAGTGTGGGTTTTGTTATTTGGGAAAACACGTTTCTGGGCTCACTTTAGGTGTTTCACCAGCAGGGCACAGTCACAGAGAAATCCCTGCCTCTCAGCAACTAAAAGTGCCTCCGCAGATGAGACATAAAGACTCAGACTGACTCGAGTTGTGCGTGTTTCTCCAGAAAGAACATGCATTTTTTTTAAAGATCTTATTTTTATTTTACTTATTTTTAGAGAGGGGGAAGGGAGGGAGACAAACGCCCCTGTGAGAGAGAAACAGCAATCGGCTGCCCCTCGTTTGCGCCCGAGCCAGGCCTGAATCTGCAGCCCAGGCAGGCGCCGTGACGGAGACTTGAACCCACAACTGTTCGAGTCACAGAAGGACGCCCAACCAGCTGGGCAGCACTGGTCAGGGCATATGCATTTTCTAAAATCATGTTTCTTCTTATATGTGTCAAAACTCACACTGAACGATGGGTTCTCTGGGCTACAAGAGAGGATTTATTTTTCCCACCTGTATTTAGTCTCTGCCCCCAAATTAAGCCACCTGCATCTTTTTTCAAGCGTCTGTGGGAACTGAACAAGAACCACATTGTTATGCTGCAGCTTTGTGCAGGGACACGTTGTTGTCCCCCTTGTGCTACAAGTGCAGTAAGTCTGAAAGGCATTAAAGTAAAACTGTTGTAGAGGAGAAAACAAGGATGATGATCTGTTAACTTTTTACTTCACATATAAACCAAAGCAACTTTTTAAAGCACTGAAGAATATTTGCCTGCTTCAAAAGCAGGTTCAGCCCTGGCTGGGTAGCTCAGTTGGTCAGAGCATTGTCCTAATACACTAAGGTTGTGGGTTCGATCCCCTGTCAGGGCACCTACAAGACTCAACCAATGAAGGCATCAGTAAGTGGAACAACAGATCAATGTTTCTCTTTTCCCTCCCTCTCCTGCTTCTTCTTTCCTCTCTCTAAAATCACTAAAAAAATTTTTTAAAGTAGGTTCATTACAAATGATCCATGTATTAGAAGCGGCCACGAGCAACTCATTGGAGTCACTGTGTCCACATGAACGCAGTAATTGAACTGCATCTCTGCAAAACATCCTCGGGTGCAGGCTTCCCGGAAGCAGTGCTGCCTCCCCGATCAGTTAGACTGGAGATGATTCCAGACGCCGTGAGCACAGCGCAGAGAAGCCCTCACCTCTAGGGGACGCTCTCAGGGTAAGTGCTGCGGAGGGCAGGAAGGCGTCGGCAGGGTGTCTGCGGCGGTCCGCACAGCTGTGTCTCTGGGCTGTGTCGTTGTGCTCGGAAGGCTGCTTTGTTCAGTAGGAGTGAGTTCTCACTCCGATTTTGTGCAGCAGCGTGCGCACGTGGGAACACACGGCGGAGACGCGTGAGCCCGAGGGGAGTCAGGGCAGGTGGGAGCGCACCTCCTGGACCGCGGGGCGACCGAGCTGGGCCTGGAAGGCCTCAAAATTCATTTGACCAGAAAGTTCTCCGAAAGCACTGACTGTGAATAAATGAAGGGGGGGTGCCATGAAACCTGTTTCTCAAAACGACTCCATATGTATAAAAATACATGTCGTACTATTGTGGAAACAAAGACAAGTGATAATCGAGAGGAAAACAACAAGAAAAGCAGCTCCGTGTCGCGGACGATTCATAAAACAATGCACGACCCTCGTTTTACACAAACAAACCCTACCTCTCGGGCACACCCACCTCAGTATGCACACTGCTCCCAGATACGGAGTCTTTGGGGATCCGGCCACCTCCCCACAAACACACCAGGCGAGGTGGGGGCGGGGTGGGGATCGGTTTAAAGTACTGGTGCCTGCGAGGACCCCCTTAATCGGAGAACACAAACCCAGGGCAGGTGCCGCGTTTCCCCCGGTAGTCAGTAAGGGCGAGGCATCTCACAGACTCGGTCCGTGGAGAGAGCTCACTTTAAACGCTCTGACACCGCTGACGATTTAGGGAGACGCACGATGTCTGAAGAACATGCCGCGTGGGGGGGAGGCATCGGTTCACAACACGGAGGCGGCGCAGGCTCGCCTCGCCCGGACCACACGGCGGCAGGGAGCAGCGACCTCATCGCGTCGCTCTCCATCCATCTACCCATCCGCCCACCCATTAATGAACATATTCAAGATCAGTAAGTATCATTTTGGGAAATGGCGGTCTGTTAAAAAGTACGTTTTTTTTTTCTGCGTTTTCCGAGTTCTTGGTAACGAGAAGACACTTACCTACTACCACCACGTGGCCGGTCTCAGCTGTGCAGTTTGCCCGACTCCCCGGACGAGGCATGCAAGTCCCCGCGTTTACTTCTGACAGGCGACCTCTCCCACTTCAAAGGAAAGGAGGATGCACTCAAGCTGGGTTCACGCTCTATGTTCACGCAGGTTGCAGGTCTGCTAACTTTCAGATCGCTGGGCTTTACAGTCCATGCTGACTTGTAAACCGGGGCAGGCCTCCTCCCCAATGCTGCCAGCCCACTAATTCTGTGCATCTACCGGCTCCTTCTGCACGCTTATTCTATTCACATCTTGGCTTCCCGACCTGATTAAGGAAGGCGTGTCCCACAGACTCTACTTTGTGGTCCCTATTACTTATCAACATTTGAAATATGTAGGTTCTGGCCAATTGTGTTCTGATTGTGTTCTACTACAAAATATAATAACTATGCAATTTCTTTCTTTTTCTTAAAAAAGAATTTCACTTATTTATTTTTAGAGAAAGGGAGGGGGAGAGAGAGGGAGAGAAACATCAGTGTGTGGTTGTCTCTCGTGTGCCAACAACTGGGGACCCGCAACCTAGGCCTGTGCCCAGACTGGGAATCAAACCAGTGACCCTTTGGTTCACAGGCCAGTGCTCACTCCACTGAGCCACACCAGCCAGGGTGAAATTTCTTAATACTTAGAGCCTTAGGTCATGGGAGAAAACAGGTGCGGATTTAAATTTGTTATGCAGATTTTTGTTGCAGACACATGTGATCAGCCAGCAAAGTCAGCAAAGAACTTCCAAATATAAAAAGTATATTAGAGTAACTGGGCGGAAACACCAAAAAAGAAAAAAAGTATATCAGGTTAAAGTTCTGCAGCGGAAGGGAATGGAAATACAGATTCACGCAACTAGTAATAATGTAAAAGTTCTGGCTATTAAATTTAAAATTTAAATATAAAATTCTGGCTTTACTTTAAAAACCTATCTTTAATTTAAAAGTGGTGGTAAATAGACATAACCCGAAATTTCCCACCTTCACCATTGTTAAGGGCGCGCCCAGGAGTGTCCAGCCCACGCACTCTGTGGTGCGGCCGACGAGCGGACCGCCTCCTGCAGGACCGAGGCCGGTCCCCACTCCCCAGCACTGCCCCCACCCCAGCCCCGGCACCAGCCTCCCGCTGGCTGTCTCCTTCCCCATAAAGGGAGCCACCGGGAATGAATACAAGCTTTGCTTTGGCTTAAAAAAAAACCGGGTGGTAGGCATCAAACTGCTATGATATGTAGGCTTTGCGGGATACACTTAAAAAATGTTCTTTTTAAAAATGTTAATGTCGGAGAGCAAACCTTTTACCAACATCTAAACATACGAATTAAAGTTGCGAATGTTGATTCAAGAAGATGGAAGGTGATGTGTAATGTCCACATTTCGTTTTGGGAGTGCATAAGGAGAAAAGAAGCCCAGTGACCTCAATTCAGTCTTCTTTATTTGTACACAAGCAGGTAAGTGATCTGCGGAGTCACAGACCTAGCTGGATGCGGCCACCTGCTCCAGAAATAATCTCCGGTTTCTGACCCCTGAGCGCTCCTTCCAACCGCAGATTCTGTTGTCTGCAAATTTTATACTTTTCAACTTTAAACACACTCTTCACATATAACCTCTGTGTAAATATTACCGTATAGTCCAGAATCTTTAATAATAAAAAATACCCTCTATTTCTGGCATAAATTCGATTTTTCTACGATGAGCTTAACCAGATGAACTGTACTTGGCTACACAGTCGGTATATTTTGTTTTGAGTAAGACAGTGCGCCAGCCTGGAAGTGACGAGCACACTGACATACACTGATGGAGGTGGGACTCAGAGGTCATGTAGTCAGAAAAATAAGGAAGACTAAACTAAGGCACAAGGAAGGAAATTGTTCCCCAACAGCCTTCAGGAAATTCTGAACCATATTTGAAATGTAAAGACGTGAGTTATGTGACTACCAATAAATATCTCCTAATCTTTTGAAAGAGACCCTCTAAGAAACTTCAAAATAAATTAATGGAATCTAATAATTTAAATCTCAAGTGCTGTTATTTCTGCAAGATCTTGGATTATATGTTCATTTGTTCATTGGAAGAAAAATCACATTTTCATTTCTTATATTTTATTTATGTTAGAGAGAGCACTTCAATTTTAATTCAAATATCTATCCATTAAATGCAAAAATGTTAATGTAATATTAAAAATGAAATTTAAATGAAAGCAAGGGAATATCACATTAAGGTTCCCATGGCAACCCTCACTACACTTTTCAGCTTCTGAATTGTAATATGGTCATTTATTACAGGCTCCTACAAAATGTAATTTTGCAAATATTTAAAGATGTATAGGTTAATTCATGTCAACTCGAGAGATCAGCTGCAACAGAACATAATACATCAGACGAAGAACACTCTAATATTAACCCGTATTCTTAATTTAGACATCCCTACATGAAACACACAGAAACTTCCTACATTTTGAATGATTTGTTAGCATTCCCACGAGTCACACGCCATCATGCAGTTCCCAAGACGGGTGAAATCTGAACCTCCTGTTACTGACAAACAAATGCAGGTATGGTCACATGCCTCTGGTTCAGCACGAGTCTGAAATGCAAATTCGTTCTTCACTCAAGTTTAGGGTTCGGGGTGGGGGGTGGGGAGTGGTCGGCTGCCCAAGCCCTACTGGTACCTCGGTCTCTGCTGCTTCCCGGCAGCAGAGTCACGGACCGAAGCTCAGGACAGTGACGGCCCTTCAACAAAGCAGTATCTTCCGTCCATCTAAAGGAACGTGTTGGACTGCTATGAAGCTATCCGCATGAGAAGTAGGGAAAAAATACTACCGAAACGTCCAGCAGGGGTGGTGGAAGCCAACTACCGCGCACAGAGCTTTGCGAAGGATGAGATCGGTGTGTATTGGTGTGGAAAGGTGGCCACAGCACATTGTCAAGGAAACAAAGTGGGTCGAAAACAGTGTGTACAGTAAGAGAAGAAAATACAGAAACAGGCAAAACGCTGTCTCAAACGCAATGTGGACAGATGCGCAGAGAATAGCCTAGAACGATACATTCCAAATGGTAATGGCCGGGGTCTCTGGGTGGGGGGATGGTGCCCGACTTAATCCTTTAGCTTATTTTCCTGAACATGTGAACACGATTAGAAAAATCAAGTGTAAGATGTAAATAAAGTATTGCCTGCTATTATAGGTGTGAAAATATTTATACTCTCTTCCATTGAAGGCAGGACTGTAAGTTGGTATAAACCTTCTTTTTTTCTTAATTTTGCTCCTCACCTGAGGATATGTTTACTGATTTTGGAGAAAAGGAGAGAAAGAAACATCCACATGAGAGAGAAACACGGATCTCAGTTGCCTCCCGGACATGCCCGGACCAGGGACCAAACTCACAGCCTAGGCATGTGCCCTGACCGGGGTTCTAACCCGCAACCTTTTGATGTATGGGATGATGCTCCGACCAACTGAGCCACCTGGCCAGGGCTAAACCTACTTCTGATAACACTTGATAATATGAAAAAGTTGCAGCAAATCTACTTCTAAAAATCTATTTTTAAAAAATTATTGTGGTGCCCTGGGTGGTGTGGTTCAGTGGATTGAGTGCAGGCCTGCGAACCAAAAGGTCGTCAGTTTGATTCCAAGTCAGGGCACATGCCTGGGTTGTGGGCCAGGTCCCCAGTAGGGGGCGCATCAGAGCAACCACATATTGCTGTTTCTCTTCCTTTCTTTCTCCTTTGTTCCTTTCTCTCTAAAAACATAAATAAAATCTTTTTAAAAAAAATAATTGTGGAAACGCTCTGGCTGGTGTGGCTCAGTGGACTGAGCACCAACCTGCGAACCAAAGAGTTGCTAGTTCGATTCCCTGTCAGGGCACATGCCTGAGTTGCAGGCCAGGTCCCTGGTTGGGGGTGTGCGAGAGGCAACCAAATGATGTTCCTCTCATGGTTTCCCTTTCTTTCTGTCCCTCTTCCTCTAAAATTAAATAAACAAAATCTTAAAAAAAAATACCTGCATGACTACAAATATGCTAAAACCAAAGAGTATATTTTCAATGGGTGAATTTTACACTATGTGAATTATATCTCAAAGCTATCAAAAAAGGCATTATGTTGAACATATTCTGAGAGTATCTTTTAAGAAAATGTGACATTGTTCCCAAGATTTACCCAACGTTTCCGCCTCCCGCGGGGCACATTCTTGTCACACTGTTGGGTGCTCCCCTGTGTGACAGGGAACCACCGTTTGTCCACTCACCCACTCTGCGGTGCATGGGTGTCCCAGCTGACTCTGGATCTGCTGGGACAAATGACGCTAACATAAACATATTTACACATCTCTCCTGCTGCGTGCGTACAAACAAGCATTTCTCAAGGACGTATACCAGATGAAAGGGTGTGCCTGCGTTTCACTTCGTAAGAGCATGCCAAGTTAGCTTCCCAGGCAGCACCCACAATGCGTCTGCGTCCCCAACACTGAGTTCACGGGGCTGGGGACCTTCCTCAGCTCCTGGTACCGTCCTCCTCTCAGGTCTGTCATCCAAGACGAGACGACATCTCACTGAGGTCCTGATTTGTATGTCCAGTTGCAGTGGGATGGGACCTCCTTTCATGCGTGGTGGGGACCACTGTGTGTGGTGTCGGAGACTGCAGCCCGTGCGAGCCAGGCCTTGAGAGAGGCCTGCGGGTCTGGACGGGCACGCCAGGAATGCAGGAGGCCGCCGCCCGACACCAGCCCCAAGGGTTCCCGGGGCAGGCCGGGCCTAAAGAATGCACTGTACCCCGAGGCTTGCTTTGCTTTGTTTAGCCCTGTTGTCACAACCCGGAGTTAAAGTTCAAAGCATAAGGGAGTGAACTCCTGATCTCATAACCACGCCTTAAGGACCCCCTGGCGCCAGCATATCAGGCCCCGACCTGAGACCTGAGACGGGTCTCTGCTTCCTCCTTTCTTATCTGTAGGTAATGTCTGTTTTCTGTAACTGTGGCCTTCAGACATTGATTGAGGAGCTTTGCACGCGAGTTGTACACCCCTGCGCATACTGACCCACCGGAGAAAATCGCCGCCCCTCCCCTGCCGGAACTACAGGCGGTGTCTTATTTCTCCCCCGAGGCGAGGCGGCCGGGAGAGCTCCGCGGGCCGGGCCTTCCCACACAGGCTTTCTGACCGTTCCCGCTGCTTCTGCCAAAGGTCTGCAAATACCCTGCGCGTTCCTCTGTTCGCTCATCCCTCCTACTGGTTTGCATGTACGTGTGTGTACACGCACGTGCAAATACGCACCTCATATGTAATTACAGGGTTTGTTCTGGATAATAAACACTCGTTCACATGAACTGCCCATGTACTTTCACTTTGTAACTTATCGTTTCGCGTTGTCTACATTATCTTTTGACGAATAAAAATTCAAGGTTTTAATGGAGTCAGACTTATTTTTTCCCACTTATTTTTATGATTATTTTTGTGTGTTTGAAGTATTTCCCTACCCCAAACCAAGGTTATATTCTCACATACGGTCTCGTGCAGTCTCTGATGTTTTGCTTTTACATGCATGTCTTTCACCAGTGGATTGGGCTTTTAAAATATATATTAAGAACGGCCCAGTTTCATTGTTTTCCATCTCTCGTCCTCCATCCCTGTGGCAGTGACTTCATTAGTCCATCCTTTTTGCAGCGATTTGCCACTTCCAAGTATGTTAGTTAGGTTGCGTGCAGGTGTGGTTTGTTCTGGCGCTCCACATTTGGCTCCTGACCGATACACACGACAGTAATCACTGTCGCTGCGCACCTACCCATAGGACAGGTAGGTCTCCCTGCCTCCGTCTTTGAGAGCACAGAGCAGCCAAAGGTGCCCTGCGCAGACCGCCCTTGGCCAGCGAGCCTCCACGGTGCAGGCAGCGGACAGCCCCCTTTCATCTCACCTTCTGCATCCGCTGCAGCATTTGAGCAGAGGGAAGGAGCGCCGGCGCCGGGCAGGGACGCTAGGCCAGGCCCCTTCTGCCCACGCTGGGAACCTCCACCCAGTCTTTGCCCTGGAGCTCGCCATTGATCAGGCCGAGGTTTTCTCATGGCTGCGCGCCAGTCTCAAGGTCTGGGCGCGGACCCTTCTTCCTGCCCGGCACGCAGGTGTCAGTCAAGCCTGCGCCAGGAGGAGGCTCTCCCTGCTCACCCAGGCCCCTCCTCCTCTCTCAGGTCTCACACGGCTGCCCACGTGTCCACAGCTGCCTTCGGGAAGACCGGGATGGAGACAAAGGGCTTGGCGAGTCCCGGGCCTCCCTCCACTGAACTGCCCCATCAGAGCGACAGGTCCCAAAGCAACGCAGAACAAAAACACTTTGAGGGGGCGGGATTTTCAACTTTTTCTTCACTGATATGATCTTGACTTTTCCCCCTTTCATCTGGTTTATGATGCAAATGACACCGACTGATTCTCTAATGTACACCAACGCTGTGTTCGTGGGATAAGCTGTGATGTGGTATCCTTAAGTCATATTTTGTGGATTGTTCACTGTTTTTTTTTTTAAAGATTTTGTTTATTTTTAGAGAAAGGGGAAGAAAGACAGAAAGAGAGAAACATCAATGTGTGGTTGCCTCTTGTGCGCCCCCTACTGGGGACCTGGTCCGCAACCCAGGCATGTGCCCCAATTGGGAATGGAACCAGAGACCCTTTGATTAGCAGGCGGGAACTCAATCCACTGAGCCACGCCAGCCAGGGCGGTTCACTGGTATTTTTGCATATGAGTTTATCTGTAGGAATGGCCTATAATTTCCCTTCTCATAAGGTCTCCGTCCAGTTTTGGCATCGGAGTCATGGTAACCTGATAAAATAAACTGGAATCTGATCCCCCTTTTCTCTTCTCTGAAAGCATTCATGTAAAAATCATACCAATTTTCCTTCAATGTTTGATAGAATTCATTGGAGGAGCCATCACAGCCTGGAATTTTCTTAGGTCTTAAACTCCTGATCCAATTAAAAAAAAATAGTTATGGACTATTCAGGCTTTTAAAATCTTTTTATTAGAAAGGAAAAAGACTTTTATTTATTTTTAAAGAGAGGAAGGGAGAAAGAGGGGGAGAGAAACACCAATGTGTGGTTGCCTCTCACATGTCCCCCACTGGGAACCTGGCCCACAACCCAGACATGCGCCCTGACTGGGAATCGAACTGGCGACCCTTTGGTTCACAGGCTGGCACTCAATCCATTGTGGCACTCCAGCCACACAAGCCAGGGCTAAAATGTCTTCTTGTGCTTGTCCGTGTCCCCTTTCCCATTTCTGATGTGGCTATTTGTGCCTTTTTTCTCTGTCATCTTCATTGATTGAGCCAAGGGGGTTATCAATTTTATTAGCCAGTTCAGCAAATGATTTGTCGACCTCTTTTACATGCTTCCTATTCTATTAATTTCCGTTTTGATTATTAAATTGTTCTATTTAACAAGGGGTTTAATTTGCTCTTCATTTTCTTCCATAAGCAAATGCTTATTTACTTCATATTTTTTGGCCTTCCTTACCTAATAATATAAGGGTTGAAGGAGATACAAATTTCCCCTTAGTGTTGTTTTAACCATATTTTTCAAATTTGATATGAATTTCATTAGTGAGCTCAAAATATTTTGTATTTTCCATTGTGATATCTTTAATCAGTTTTATATCGAAACTTATTCCTTACTTTTGGAATAGATGCAGATTTTTTATTTTTTGTTGCCAATTCCCGGTTTAATCATATTGTCACTGAAGAGCCGACTCCGTGATCTCCTCTGAATTCCGCTGGCACAGCTTCACGGCCCAGCGGCCACTGAACACCGCTGTGAGCACGCCGGAAACCGAGCGTTCTGCCCTGGGAGGGAGGTGTGGTGTGGTGTGTGTCGGTCCCCTTGTTCTAGCTTCAGTAGTAGCTCCTCTAATTTTTCCTTCTACCAGCTCTGTCAGGTGCTAAATCTTCAACAAGACTCTCCATTTGCCTGTTCTCCTACTTGATTCTGGTGCAGACAGTTTTATTAATTCTGCTTTTTGCCTGTCCTTTCAGTAAACATACCTTCTAGCTTCTGCATATCTTTTGTCTGATATTACCATACATGTACTAGCCTTCTCTTCATTCCTGTTTAATTTTTTATTTCTTTACTTATCAAGTTTCCTGTATTCTTATGTCTAAATGTCTTGTTAAAAGACCATCTTCTCAAATCCTTTCTATTTGACCTGCCGTATTTTCCCTTTTTTCTCTTTAGACTTAAAAAATCATGTTGTTATTTTTCCATTGTTTTTAAGGTTACACCCTTTTCCTATTCCTGGGCGGTTATTCTAGAAATTATGAATGTGACCGCATTATCAGTGTGTGAAGTGGATGTGGTGCCTTCTCCCCGTGTCGGGGCAGAGAACACTCGCTCCGACTACCCGCACTAGCGACTCACACGGGGTCCACTCCACCTGTCCTACGTCTGTATGAGTTTGCGTGTATTTGTGTGTCGGTTTTGGGGGTAGTGTCGTTTGTCTCTGCAGTTTCTCACCCCGAGAGTCTTGTCTTTTTGCACGCTGGGTCACCTTAGACTGTATTCTGGACACTGCATTTGGAAGTTCACCTGTAGGAACAATCTGAGGCCGAGGGTGATACTAACCACCCTTCAGAAAGGTTTTCTGTTTGGGCAGGGACACGGGGCACTAACCATCTGAGATCACGCCACATAATACACTCATCACTCAGATTTAAGTTACCGGCATCTTGCCATCCTTATTTCGCCTGTACGTCCCACATTCAGAAACTTTTAAATACATTTCAAAGGGGACTTTTTAAGGGTTGTGATTTTTTTGAGCCCCCCAGATAGTGAGGCGAGGCAGCAGTCTCTGCAAGGACAGTCTCCCCACTTCACCCTCCCTCCGAGGGCCCCACACTCAGGTTCCCCGTGAAGGTGGGGTGGGGTTCACTACGGCCCCCAACAGTGACACCAAGGGAGGCACGGCCCACTCTCAGCTGCTACAAGTGACATCAGGACCATCTTTCTCTCCTGGACCTTGACCTAGGAATTCTCCACTAGCTGGGTAGCTCTCTGACACTTAAATGTGTATCTGTATTTCATCCAGTTTTTCTTTTCACTCTGAGTGGGTGTTTGTCTAATGTACAGAATCTGTTACTTCTGGAAGCCCCCCACACCCCAGATGACTGTGGAGGGAGCTCCAATCACTGATTCTAGGTTTGTAACGACTATATTCTTCATTGTTCCTTTTGACGTTATTCTGGTAACATGTGTCCACTGTCTGTTTCCACGTTTATTGCTATAAGGTTAATATTCTAAAAACAAAAAAATCTCTGCTCTATTTATAGTTTTGTCCTCTTGGTCATTCCTAAAACTGTTTATTTGTGACCTTTCTTCTCTGAATCATTTGGTTTTGTTGTTCCTATTGTTTTCAATTTCATTAATTTCTACTGTTTTTCTAGGTCCTTCGAGGTTATTCGGGTTTTCTAACTGAAGTTGTATGTTAGTCTTTTCTGATTTCAAATGAGTTTTTTATTCGACCTACTGCTTAGAAATAGGAATGGTTTCCGAGTTTGGACTCTCCCGTGACCCTCCAGGCTGCCGCCCTCTGACAGCGGCACCGGCTCAGTGGCGCGCCCGCTCCGCCACGCGGACGCGCTGCCGTGTGAGGAGGTGCATTGCCCACAGCAGGGGTCTGTGTTCCTCAACTTCCCTTTCGCGCTTAAAAGAATCTGCATTCTTCCCCGGCTGGTGTGGCTCAGTGGACTGCGCGCCAGCCTGTGAACCGAATGGCCGCCGGTTCAGTTCCCAGTCAGACCACATGCTTAGGATGCGGGCCAGGTCCCTGCAGGGGGTGCAAGAGCCAACCAACTGACTGATGTTTCCCTCACCCTCCTTTCCCTCTCTAAAAATAAATAAATAAAATCTTTAAAAAATGCATTCTTATTTTGTTCATCAGATCAAGTTTGATTTTGTATTGAGACTCTAAGTCTTTAATGGATTTTTTTTTTAAAGATTTTATTTATCTATCTTCAGAGGGGAAGGGAAGGAGAGAGGGAGAGAAATATCAATGTATGGTTGCTTCCTATGCATTCCCTGCTGGGAACTGGCCTGCAACCCAGGCATGTGCCCTGACTGGGAATCGAACCGTGATCTCTTGGTTCACAGGTCCGCGCTTCATCCACTAAGCTACACCAGCCAGGGCTTTAATGGATTTTTTAACTGCTTATATATATATGAACCATGACGGGGACACCGATTTCTCTATGTAGTTCTCTCAATGTTTGCTTCAGGTTTTTGGAAGTTATCTTACAGAGCACATATAAGCTTGAACAACGAGTCCAGCCCCGTATCATTGTGTAGTGATCCTTGTTTGAACGGGAAGCGTTACTAGAACACAAGCACAGCTAAAGGGGCTTCCTTTCGTATTTCTCCAGTATCTCCTGGCTCTCAAGACTGCTGTATCCTTGTTTTAGCTGCATTTCTTTAAGAAGCATATAGTGGGTTGTTAAAAATCTAGTCTGATGACCCAAGATTTTTCACAAGAGTTCAATCCAATTTACAATTGGAATTATCACTACCATATTATTTAGTGCTTAAATACCCAACCGATTTCTCTCCTGTGTTTTTGGGCTTTAACTTTTCCCTCTTGCCAACTGAACATACACTGTTGAAACATGTATTAAATTTGTTTCCTTTAAAGGCAGCTCTTCAAATTAAGTTCATACTTAATTATGTCTAAAGTCAGTCCTTATCGTTACTCTCCTTTAGAATAAAACAGGATCTTAAGACTAATTATCATGTTAATTGACAACCTTACGAGGTCTTTCCAGAAGGTATCCAGCCATGTAATATGAAAAAGAGACATTTATTGAAGACAAGAAACATCACACACAGAACAATGACGCCTGAGTCCCCTTCAAAGTAGGCACCTTGGGACCTCACACAGTTCCCCCAATCTCCATCAGCTGCCCCATTGTGTTTACTGAATCAGTGGTCTGAAATCTCTTCCCTTTCAAAGGTGATTTTAGTTTTAAAAAAAGCCAGAAGTTGTGGGGTGCCAAATCTGGGCTGTAGCAGGGCTGAGTCACCTGGGTCACTGATCTTTGCTGACTGCAGCCCATACACGTTCAACAATCTCAGGTGTTCTGCTTGTTGCACGCCTTCTAGAACGTGGGTCACTGTCAACAGATACTTGACCATCTTTGAAGCATTTGTGCCTCACTTTCATACGGGCTGCACTCATTGTATCATCCTTGAAACGCTTCTGAATCATCCGAATAGTTTCAGCGGAGGAATGTTCAAGCTTAATGCAAGATTTGAGGCAGATTCATTGCTCTACTTGCTCAGTTATTTTGAATGCGACAGCCACACAGTACACACGCTCACTCAACAGCGTCTACCGCCCGCCCCCACTGACTAGTACAGTGAAGTCATCACAGTTCACACATGCGCGTTCCAGCCCACTCTCCTTGGCTGCCAGGCTACATGGATGTCGTGCAAACCGCTCTCATTATATTAACCATGGCGGGACTTTTCCCGGGAAGACCTTGTGTATGCACTAGGCAGACAGGCAATAGGTTCCCTAGAATTTTTACTCTGTCTTTTCCTCCAGCACGTTAGACACTGTTGTTTTACATTATCAATATTTCTTCAGATTTACTCAAGTGCTGTTTTCTTTACTCACGACTGCTTCTTACATCTCAGACTGGGATAACTGTCCTCCTCTTTGAACTGTATCTTTTAGAAGCCCCTTTAAATGAGGCAATTTTGGTGATAAATTCTCCATTTTTTTCCTATCTGAAAATGTCTTTTTTCACCCTTATTCTGAGATAATCCATGTAGCACAATGGTCTGAATAAAAATTGTTTGAATGCTATTACTAATATAGCATTTGATGGTTGAAACCTGAAATTTATACATACAGAGGAGGGGATTAGGTAAGTACTATCTTAATTCTGTACAGCATTACCCAGATGAATGTTTGAAATATCCTTTGTCTGCATTTTTTTCTATTCTCAAAATTATCCTGAGTTCACCTTTACAAAAAGTATTTTATGATATCCATTTTTCCTTCTTTTATATGCAAATGGGTTAAATTTTCTAAGATTTGTAACCACTCACTCCCATTATTCTTCTGACTCTATCCAGCATGCTGGTATCTGCTCCCGACATAACCTAGGATGAGTGACTTCAATCTCTTTCTTGTTAAGCCTGATTCTTTTCATAGTTATTAAAACTTCTATAGTGTTCAAGAAATCCCATTGGTATAACTTTCAGCTTAAAAGAATTTTTTGTTAACCAGGATTCTTAATTCCTTCCAGCATGTTGGATAACAAATCTTTTAAAGATAACGAAGGCTTTGGTCTGACACATTCATATATAATTGATCATTTAAGTTAATATAAAAGTTCATTATTTTTTAATCACGCTCCCAAAGAGTAAGTTATAAATCTGCGAGTAACAGTTCATTAAATTAACACTTCATCTGTGCGGAGGAGTGCAAACCCTGTCACAGTCAAGGCCGGAATTCTGCTAGGAGCTGCTGAGTTTTCACAGACGTGTGCACAGCACATGTGTGGCCACAGCGCAGAGCCTGCTAGGGAAGGTGATGGAACTGGCATCTCTCCTCTTAGCGGCTAAAAGAAGAAGTCGTCTAGGCCTGGCTGGTATGGCTCAGTGGACTGCGTGTCGGCCTGCGAACCAAAGGGTCGCTGGTTTGAGTCCCAGTCAGGGCACAGGCCTGGGCTTCGGGCCAGGCCCCTAATAAGGGGCACATGAGAGGCAACCACACATGGATGTTTCTCCCCCTCTCTTTCTCCCTTCCCCTCTCTCTAAAAATAAATAAAATCTGTAATAAAAAAAGTAGTCTAGAATAGAGCAACAGATTCTCAATCTTAATGATCACACATTCTTATCAGAACTTGGAAAACAGGTAGATTCTTTCTGAGATACAAAGATTTACAAATCACTTCTGTGCTACATGTCGTGCGCGTAACAAAATACACAACAATATGACTTGGAAAAGGATGAACGACAGGCAAAATATGTAATACTTTAAAATGCTTTAGATGCCATGAATGACCAAGTAACACTTATTGTGGGCAGACGGGGGTGTGGAAGTGACAGCGGTGTGACCCCACGCCGTTGCACTGATTACCCCTCAGAGCCCCGTAGCCTTTACTGCCACAGCGTGGCTGCGGGGCGGACGTTGGGCCTGGAAGGGCTGCGGGGCTGCCACTCATTAGCGAGCCAATCCCAGGGGCCCCATGCCCGAGTGGGGAGGTGAGAGGGAAGGACGAAGGCAATGAACGAGCTGCTACTTCAAGCAACCGGCATCCGTCCTGCTGGGGCCGCTCGAGGGGGAAACAGCACAGTGCCCTCTCCCTGAGGGGCACGCATTTGTAGACCATAACCTGAGCCTGGCCCGGCCCACCTGCAGCTCAGCAGGCTCTGGCATCCAAAAGCCACCTGCCGAAGCCCCCAGGCCCTGCCTGGCCAGTGTGGCTCAGTTGGCTGGAGCATCGTCCTGTAACTGAAAGGTCATGGGTGCGATCCCTGGTCAGGACACATACCCAGATTACAGGTTCGATCCCCAGGGGTGTGTACAGGGGGCAACCGATCAGCGTTTCTCTCTCACAGTGACACTTCTCTCTCCCTTTCTCTCTCTAAACGCAATGAAAAAATGTCCTCAGGTTAGGAGAAGGAAGAAGATGGAGGAGGAGGAGGTGGGAGGCAGGAGGAATAAGGAGAAGGAAGGGGGAATTGGAAGGAGGGAGAAGGAGGGAGGAGGAGAGAGGAGGAGGGAGGAGGAGAGAGGAGGAGGGAGGAGGAGGAGGAGAAGTCTCGTCCTGGGGCCCTGCAAATTACAGGTGAGCTCCGGGAGGCCCAGGGCACACGGCGGGCACAGACAGAGAGGCAGCCTCGCTGGGCCTGCG
The DNA here is from genome assembly GCA_028533065.1 of Trachops cirrhosus. Taxonomy (NCBI): domain Eukaryota; kingdom Metazoa; phylum Chordata; class Mammalia; order Chiroptera; family Phyllostomidae; genus Trachops; species Trachops cirrhosus. Next base: position 81,080,709 of record CM052549.1, read on the forward strand.
TTAGGAGAACTGCTAGCCTCAGGCTCGGCTTCTTTGCGGGATTCTTTTTTAATCTCTGTTAGATGAGCAAAGTCAGAGCTGACAGTTTTAACTAAGTAGGGGCCACACCGGTGAGCGCCCCCACGAGACCACCACTGCCATTTCCTTCTCCTCTCCCCAAGGGCACCTCAGACGTGTACGTGACTTGAGACCACCTGACGTAGAGATTGCATGAGTGCCAGGATCGATCTATCAAATATTGATACAATTTCATTTCTGCTTGCACGGAAACTGCCCTGCTCTGCTCCAACGCACCGCCTGCCGGGCCCCCTGAGGCGTGAGCTCCCCATCCGGCCGTCACGGGGCCAGAGCACGCAGTCCCGTCCGGCTCGCGGCGGGACACGACCCGAGCCCGCCCAGGGTGTGTCAGAGGATCTAAATACCGGCAGGTGAGAAAATGCTAGTGACGCACGGCTCTAATGCAGTGTCAGCATTTGTCTGTCACTCAACAAGCTGCAGACAAACATGTCAAAGCACTCTTCACGGAATTCCTTGAGTGGTTATCGTATGTCCCCGTGTCCTGTGTTTAAAAAATTACACAGAAGCCCGACCACACTAAGACATGATCTTGGAGTGCAGTGTAAGGAGCCCAGGTTAAAATGCCCCGACTTTCCACAGCTCTTGGTGGGAAAGGCAGGTGGGTGGCTTGTTTCCATTGCGTTTATAGAAAGAACGGGTCTATAGAAGCGCTGTCCAAAGGCACAGCTTCCGAAAGGAGATACATGTGAGAAAATAGAAACGCAACCTTTCCTAAACACATCACGGAATTCCAGAAATGTGACACCAAGTTAAAAAGTCCATTTTATTCAGGCTAAAATGAGTGTAGGATTTATTTAGTTTTAAAAGCAAGCTTAACATATGGTTTAATTGTCAGTATCGCTTTGATGAATCTCCAACAACCTGGGAGCAGAATATTCTAAGGTGTCACTGTGCTGGTGTAAGGAACCCACTCTGTGCGGAAATACTGGTAATTCCCTTGGAGTTTAAAACTTCTGAACTCAACCACTTTAGCCTATTAACGACTTTTTAAACCTTGCATAATGTCCTACAAGACTATTTCAACCCATATCAACAAAACTCAACCCCACTTTCTCCAATAATAAAAAAGTGCTTCTTCACACTGTTACTCTTTAAATGACGCGAAAGTAAACAAAACTGGTTGGTGGCTTTAGCACCGTCTTTGGAGAAGAAGATCCTGCGCGTCACCAGCCGTCGCCAGGCCTCGCAGAGGTAGGGCCTGTAGTCCACGCTCGTGTCCCCGTCCCCGTCCCCCGGGCGGCGGGAGGCCGAGGAGGGGCCCTCGCCGGAGTCGGAGGCTCTCTGCATGATACTCTGTGTGGTCGCCAGGAGAACCAAGCGGTACTCCTGGACGAGCTTCTCCAGGACCTGAGAACACTTCCTCAGAGGCGCCTCCTGCAGGCCCACGCTGCCCCCTCCGTTGGCTCGGTCTACCCAGTAGAAAGCCGACAAGCTGTCCACGATCAAGAGGCAGAGCGCGGGGCGGCCGCAGAACAGCGTTTCCAGGGAGTGCAGCGTGAGCAGCAACTGCGCGCTGCTGCCGCAGTGCGCCAGGAACAGCCTTCCCAGGCAGCGCCTGACTGTCTCTTCAGAACTCCGCGCCAGCCTGTGCTCCAGAATTGTAACGAGCCGAAGCAAATCGAAGTGGTAATCGGTGTCAATAAACACGACTTCTATTTCCAGGCCACCTTCTGCTTTTGGGAGTACACATCGTGCTGTTACATGATACAGCATTTCTGTTTTTCCTGTTCCTTCTGGACCATGAAATTCAAGAATATCACCTGCGTAAAATTTAAAAATGTCAGTCAAAATGCTGCAGGACAGTAAGGGTATAAATGAAAAGTCTGCAAAGATGTTTTAAAAGACACTCACTGGAACGTAGAAGAAAATCTAAACCATTTGCCAAAATGGGTCTGAGAACAACTAACGGCAAGTCGGTCAGTCCTTGAAAGCAGAACGACAGGCGGAGCGCATCTCCGGGACTCTCGGGGGCAGGGGCGGGGCGGGGGTGGGGCGGGGGGGCGTGGCAGGCAGGCGCAGGCAGGCAGGTAGGCAGGCAGGCAGGCACGCACGCACGCACGCACGCACGCACTAACTGGTGGCGCAGAGAGGTAAAGCACCACACCTAAGGCCTTCCCCAAACGCTGCTGCTTACTACCGACGTGCTATTTCTAGTGACGAATCACCCGCTGTCCATTCTCTCCTTCTCCCTTAACTACAAAAGCCCCAGGTGGGGAAGGCCACGGGCCAACGTAAAAACTCTTTCTTCGTCTCCCTTGCAGAGGGGGTCGCGGGTGTCTCGGCTGCAGCCAGCGAGGCACGCGGAGGCATCCGCCTGGACTTCCAAGCCCTGCCCCGCGGCTGCAGGTACCCCGTCTGCCCTCCGGAGGGGAAGCAGCCAGCTGGGGGCAGTGAGGAGGTGAGGAGCCCCTATGGGGCAGGCCCGGGGAGGCTGGGGCGGGAGGACAGGAGGCACCCAGGTCCTGGGCCACAGCCTGCCTGACTCCACTCCTGATGTGAGGACAACAGGCCTCTATCTGGTGAGCCACTAGGCCGAACGTCTGTTCCATGCAGACGAAACGACCCTCACTAGGGTTTCTCCATGTTCTGGGCCCTGCGGGTGGAGCTAGCCTTGACCGTGCCCTTTCACACCTACAGGCTGGTGGGTGAGGGCCCACAGCTCTCAGGCCTTCCATGCCGACCGCGCCCTCCACCGAAAACGCACCTCCAAACGGCCCGTGGGCCCCCTTGCCGCACGACTCTCAGGACACCGTGTCCGTTCGGAACGGCCTCTGCGCGGAGAACGACTCTCCTACCATCGCAAACCCAGGGCCGCGGCTCTGAACTTGGAAGAACTTGGAAGGGCCAACCAAGTCTTTCTACGTAAGTTCCAGTAATTCTCTCCACCGGGGACAGCATGAACAGTAAAACACCCGGGCTCACTGTCCTGCCTCCAGAGCTTTCCGAAACCCACTCTGAACAGGGGCCTTTCGATTCCCGCTGAAACTAAAACTTGACAAAAATACTGTCATTTAATTTACAGCTGAAGTGCAGAATAGAAAACACTGCGTTGAAATGCAGATTCTTAGGCCTCAAACACATTACATATTTTGAGAATCCAGTTACTTTATTTCTTGTTATGACTAATAAACCAGTACATGTTGGAACAGTCACAAAAAATGTGTAAGAAATTTAGCAAGTTGCTACCATACTATATTTAAGGTAATAGAAATGTCAGCCAATCTCTTCAACAATCTTAAATATAGTTTACTATTCAAAATTTACGTTAAGATCCCCCTCCAAAGACCCCAGCCTCAAAGAGTGAAACTATTTGCACATTAACAGTTGATCCAGGACGTTCACATTAAACGTTAACGCGGTGACTAAAACTGTATCCAACCCAGATGTCAGGTTACTCTCTCCAACCACAGCCCTGGGGGCCTATGCTGCCCCACGTGAAAGCCCTTCACGGCCGTGCAGCGTGGGAGAGAGAACGGCCGACACACGCTGGAGGAAGAAACGCTGCCACGGAGCAGCACCAGTGGCAGCGAAGGCACGCCAACCACGGCTCAGCAAGCTGCTGCTGACGGCGGGGGCGGGACACAGCGGGCGGTGCGAAAGACCATGTGCTCCGTACCAGAGCCCCGCCCTGCTCTGCACCCCCCCCCCACCGCCCCCAGAGCAGACAGCAGCCTTGGACGGGCAGTAGTAGGTCTTCCCAGAGCGTTTCACAAATGACACGAACTCTTCATGACGTCGCCTGGGCTCCAACAGCACCACCAAGGTAGGGAAAGCGAACTTCATCATCTCCCAGGATCGCGTTCAATGTGTTGTATGCAAGGAGAGCCCCTCCCCCAAAACAGGGACTACCTTCTGGAGGGCAGGCCCCTTGTAGGACAGGCTTCCCCTGCTGGGTGAGTGTTCCGGGAACCCATCTGTGTTGATGAACCAACTGGCGTTGTTGTGAGAGGCTGTGTGCGGCTTCAGTGAATTTTTTTGGAGACATTTTCAACACATTCGCCCACTGCAAATGTGTTGCCCACTGCATGACAGGTGACCTACCAGTGCACCTGTCCACGCCACACTCAGTGTTCAGCAGAGTAAGACCAAAAACGGCAGGGCCCCGTGCCCCACCCTCCCTTGACCTGATCTAACCCCAAGTTATCTGTTTCCCTGGATGAAAAAAACCCTCAAAAGGAAATGATTTGCTGATGTGGAAGAAGTGAAACAAAAAAGCAGAAGCACCAAAAGACATCAAAATCGACGAGCTCAAAAACTTTTCAGCAGAAAAAAAAAAACGTCTCAACAGGTGTATTGCATCAAATGGAGAGTACTTTGAAGGTGGCTGAAGTTTAAACATGAACGAATAAATACAGTTTTTTATAAACAAATTCTGTTTTGGGGGCTTGGCTACTTTATAAGGTTGGGACTTGAAAATTCTATCCCCAACACAAAACACTGTATCTTTTTTATCAGATGACTTTCTAAAAACTTCTTCTTTTTTCTTTCTTTTTTTATTTTACTTATTTATTTTTAGAGAGAGGGGAGGGAGGGAAAAAGAGGGGGAGAGAAACATCAGTGTGGTTGCCTCTCGAGCGCCCCCTACTGGGGACCTGGCCCGCAACCCAGGCATGTGGTTTGCAGGCTGGCACTCAATCCACTGAGCCACACCAGCTAGGGCAAGACAGGAGCGGTTTTCATAACACCTTTCAGCATAACTTGAAAGAATAAGAAGTCTTTTAGAGAGCTTCCCTACACGGTTTGACAAGGCTTCCTAAATCCATATAGCAACTAAAAAACAGCTGATGTAGTATACACTTTCCTTAGCTCCTTGGTTTGGCACAAGTAAAACTGAGACAAAGTTTAAGGTTGAGTCCTTGGTTAAGAAGTTATTGGGGCCCTGGCTGGTGTGGCTCAGTGGACTGAGTGGCAGCCTGCAAAGCAGAAGACTGCTGGTTCGAGTCCCAGTCAGGGCACATGCCTGGGTTGTGGGCCAGGCTGGGGGTGTGCGAGAGGCAACCGATAATAAGTTTCTCTACCTCTCTTTCTCCCGCCCTTCCTCTCTCTCTAAAAATGAGTAAGTAAAATCTTTTTAAAAAAGAGGTTATTAGGTATATTAAGACACTCTTCTTCTACAGATTAATAGCAAAGCAGATAGGAAGGTCATTTATAAAAACTGGGGAAGTAAAATCTGCAAACTTGCAAATTACACGAGTATTATCATTAATGTCCTCGAACTACATGAGCTGAAATCAGTTTCAATGATTTTATAAACATTTACTATTTAATCCTAAGATCAAAAACCGTTTCAAACAGTGCTCTACAGAGGGGACACAGGCCTTTCAAATGTGTGTGAGGTCGCCAGCTCACGTGTGAGCCGCGACCAGACCAGTGCGCCCTTGTCCAGTGCAAGTACCGAGGACGACAGTTTGTAGTAAACAACAAACAACAACAAAAAACCCTCCCCCACACACACACAAAACCTGTGCCGTTTGGCACTAGGAAAATTAAACGAAACCAGAAAATCTGGATGGGTTGGCCTCAACTGTTCCTCTCACAGACAGAATGCTGTAGAGAGGGTTTGGGTAACAGATTGTCAGAGTGAGCTGATGAATCTAAAGATCCTTCAAAATAAGGAAAAGAAAAAAACAGCCTAAAAATACATCATATTGGTACCGAAATACTAATGGTATAACAAATATGTTGCATTTGCAGATTATAATCATTCTAGTCCTGAAGAGGTAATGAATCGGAATATGGCACCAAGACACTATTCTCCGAAAACAACACTGAAAATGCGCCCACAACAGCTTTCGAGTCCCCTGTGACCCTTCGTCCCTCATCGTCCCTGCTGCAGCTTCCCCGACACAACGTCTGACGGCGCTGCTGCTGGAAAGCAGCCTTCACCGTCCCCCTCCTGTCGGCTACTGCTCCGACAGGCCTCATCGAACCGGCCCGACAGCCCGCGGATCTGAGGCGGTTCTGAGTGAACTTGCCGGCTGGAGCGCCCTCCCGTACACCAAAAGGTCGTGGGCTCCATCCCTGGTTGGGGTGTGGTCAGGAGGCAACCGATTGATGTTTCTCTCTCCCTGCCCCTTCCTCTCTCTAAAAATCAATAAACATATCCTCAGATGGGGATTAAAAAATTAAAATTAAAGTAAAAGCTTCTATAAATGTAATATTCGAATGGTAAACTGAGCTGCAAATCCATGTTTCAATGTCAGTTTCATAAGGCTAAATTCACCCTTTCCTTTTGTCTGACAGGTCTGATCAAAATCTGTCTTTTGTTGTTGACAGTTTAGAATTTTATTTGCTAGCAGATCTGCTCTACAAGAAATATTACAGGGAACCCTTCGGACCGAATGAAAGGACGGTACACAGTAACCTGATCCAACTTAGTTAAGGGAGAGCACAGTAAATGCAATAACCACGGAAGTAAACAGGGAAGACAGCATAAATGTGGTTTACACTTGTAATTCTTTTCATCTATCTGATTTGAGAAACAATTCCAATTATGTTAATAATTTTCAATGCTTACGGGCACACGGCACAGAAATGTATGATTTGTAGCGGCACAGAGGAACGGAGATGCCGCAGGACAGCTTTTATAAGGTACTGAAATTAGCGTGGCTTTAACCCAAATTAAATTGCTATACATGAAGATGGTAATTGTAACCATCAGGAAAACTGATAGTAAAATAATATTTTAATTTTTAGAAGACTGTATTTATTTATGAGAGGGGGAGGGAGAGAAAAAGAGAGGGACAGAAACACTGACCGGCTGCCTCTTGTACCGCCCCAGGCAGGGACGGAGCCTGCAACCCAGGCGCGTGCCCTGACCGGGAACTGAACCCGCGCCTTTTGCTTTGCGGTGTGACACCCAACCAGTGAGCCGCACTGGCCAACTTTTTTAAAAAGTAAAAATAACGTTAAGGAGTTATACTGGTATTCTAGAAAACATCCACCAAACACAAAAGGCAGTGGAGGAGGACTAGAGACACAGAAACACGGAAGACGTGAGACAGCGAAGTGGGACTCATGCCCTACCTTCCGGTAAGTCCGCCAGCTACGAACGGTGCAAACGGTCCCAACGAAAGGCAGAGACGGGAAGAACGCAGTAAGAAATGTGAGGACAGGCCGTCTGCGGTGGGCACACCTCACACTGCAAGCTACGAACGCGTCGACAGCAAAAGCACAGAAAACGACAGTCTATGCCCAAAAGAAGGCCGAAGTGGCTATTCTACTGTCGAACAGAACCTGCGGTTAGAGACCAAGACGGGTGTGGGTTTGTGTTGTGGGAAAAGACCGCGCGCCCTTTCTACGTGCCAGCGACAGTGCTGAGTATCCTCGTCTCTGTGAAAAGGCCGCCGGGACCCTTTCAGCTCGCGGAGCCTGTGTCTGCTGGACAGCCCCGCCCCCGTCTCTGGCCCAGCCCTCGGCAACCACCGCCCCGCTTTCCATCTCTCTACTCGTCCTGCTATCTCATATCTCAGAGCCCTCCTGTAAGAGGAAACACGGACGTATCTGTCTTTTCCTGACTGGCGCACCTCACTTAGCTCGTCCTCAAGGTTCGTCCACGCTGCGCCGCGGGACAGGCCTTCCTTCCTTGCAAGGCTGAATTACATTCCCTTCCATGCACGCACCACATTGCGCTTACTCATTCGTCCATCGAACATTTGGGCTGCTACAATTCCTTAGCTCCTGTGAATAGTGCTGCGGGGAACACGGGCATGAAAATATGTCTTCAATGCCCTGCTTTAAATTCTTTGGATAAGTCCCCAGAAACAGAATTGTTGGGTCACATGACAGTTCCACTTTTATTTCGTTGGGGAACTTCCACACTGCTTTCCGTAGTGCTGGCTTCATTCTACATTCCTATCAGTGGTGCACAAGGGTCCCGGTTTCTCCACATCCTCATCAGCACTTCTTATTTTCTGGTTTTGTTTTTCTTAATTTCAGCCATCCTGATGGGTGCGAGATGACAAACAGGACGGACGTTTTATAAAGATACCGAGTCAATCCATCAACAGGATGTAACGAAAACTTACCCGTGCCCAACAACACGTGAAGCCCCAAAGGACAGGAGGCAGCAAGCGGGAGACTGAAACGGCCGACAGCCCAACAGCACCGGCCGGAGGCCCGCGGCCCACTTCCAGTAGCGGACGGGACCACTCCTCAGACGGGCAGCACAGAAACGGAGACTTGATATCGCTAAAACCTGGCAGAACTAAGAGGCGTCGGTAACGCACTTGACCCAACCACGGCAGGACGCGCGGTCTTCTCGAGGGCTCACGAGCCCGTCTCCAGGGCAGACCGCATATTTGGCCATAAAAAAGTCTCAATAATTGAAGAAGATGGAAGTCACAGACGTTCTCGGATTGGAAAACAACGAAAATAGAAAACAATAACAAGCTGTAAATCTTCCTGATCTTGGTGCAGGGCGTGGCTTCTGAACTAGACCGAAAGCACACACCAGAACAAAAACAGAAACGCAGATAAACTGGACTTCATCAAAATTAATGACTTTGCATCCTGGCCAGGCAGCTTGGTTGGTCAGAGCATCGCGCTGATGCACTAAAGTTGAGGGTTCGATCCCCGGTCAGGGCACATAGAAGAATCAACCAATGAAGGCAACAGTAAGTGCAACAACCAATCAATGTTTCTCTCTCTCTCCCCCTCTCCCTCAATCTCTAAAAAACCCAATTTAAACAATTTATAACTGTGCTTCAACGGATACTGTCAAGATAGTGAAAAGACAACCCACAAAATGTAAAAACAAAATGCTGGCAAATTATACATTTGCTAAGAGACCGGAACCTCGAATATATCAAGGACCCTGACAGCTCAATAGTACAAACACAACCTGATTTTTAAAGTGGGCAAAAGGTCTGACATCCCTCTGAATCGCACGTACAAATTGCTCGTAAGCATGTGCAAAGAGGTTCAGCATCACCAGCCACCAGGGAAATGTAATCAAAACCACAATGTGACATCACGTCATACTCGCTAGGAAGAACCAGGATCGAAAAGCCGGACAATGGTTGTCTGCACACGTGGGGAAACTGGAGCCTCATACGTCTCATTGCTGGTGGCAAGTAAAACGCGCTGCTGCTTGGGAAGAACAGCCTGGCAGTCCCACCAAGCTGAACACGGAGTCGCAGCCCAGCAGCCAGGCCCTCCCACAGGCAGTACCCTAGGGAGCTGAAAACACATCCATCGAAAAACCTGTGCAGAAGCAATTACAGCCCTGGCTGGTGGGCTCAGTGGACTGAGTGCTGGCCTGAGAACTGAAAGGTCGCCGGTTCGATTCCTGGTCAGGGCATGTGGCTGGGTTGCAGGCCAGGTCCCTGGTGGGGGGCGTGCAAGAGACCCCGACTATGTATCTCTTGCATATCAATGTTTCTCGTCTTCTTTTTCCCCTCCCTTTCCCTCTTTCTAAAAGTAAATAAACAAAATCTTAAAAAATAAAGATGAATAAGTAAAATCTAAAAAAACAATAATTACTATAGCATTATTCATATGACCCAAAAAGCCGAAGCAGCTGGAACACCACCACCGATGGGGTGCGTCCACACGAGAGCACTCCTCCAGGATAGACAGGGGCAAGCGACTGACGCGCCTGGAAGAGACTGCGCGAAGTACACGAGACCAGTCTCAGAAGAAAGGCCGCGCTCAGTATGGTTCCAGTGATCAGGTGTCCAGGGAGGAACGTTGGTTAAGAGTCAGAGAGCGGATTAGCCGTGGCCTGGGGTGGGGGTGTGGGGAGAAATGGGGAGTAACTGCCGACAGGCACGAGATTCCTTTGGGCTGACTCCAATGTTCTAAAATCACTGTGGCGGTTGCTTTCCCGTGTGAGCACTAGCAGTCACTGAGTTGCACCCTTGAGAGGGGGAACTGCATGGCTACAAAGCTGCTACATTTAAAAACCCGGCCCAGGCACACTCCCTGCTCTCTACGTCCCCGGGGGCGCGGCACCCACGGGACGAGCAGGTGTGCCTCTCCCCAGTGCAGAAACACGAACGGGACCCCGGGGCATCGCAGTCCTCCCTGCGGTTCTCCCACTTCTCAGGGGTAAAAAATACTAACGAAATCCCCACAAACACGCGGTTGGGGTCGAAGAGGCCCGCCTGCTCTGAAGATGCGCCACAGGCCAGCCAAGCTCCCTGTCACCGGCTGTAGACAGGGCAGGCACCCTCGTGACCTGTGGCCGAGCGTTTGCCGCCGCCCGCAGAGCCTCCTGCCAGGGGTACGTGAACACAGGCAGAACCACGCGCGTCACGGGACTTAAGGCACGGCCCGGTATTCTGAGACCGTTTTTACCATGCACAGGTGAGTCTTCATCCGCAAACAGACGCGGCTCCATTTCCTTCAGGGACCTTCTACCTTCAAGCCGGGCAAGGAGCTTCAAAAGAAAAAAAAAAGAGAAAAGGAAAAGTCATTACCTAAAAATACAAAGTCCTAAAAAACCCACATCTATATAATTTTCCAGAAGTCTATAAAGAAGGCATTTCCTAATTTTGAGGACTTGGAGGGAATCATGAAGTAGGAAGTGTGATTGAGGAGAAAAGTTGTGCTCACTTACCCAGCAAAGAGTTCCTTTTCTGTTTGCACACCCCCAGGGTGCAGAGGGCGGTCGGAGACGGAGGAGCAAACCGCTCCCCACTACGGGTCTGCTCTCCTCCGCCCGACAGCTGACTTTCCCAATGCACTGCCTGAGCTTGGTACCCAGGCCCAGCCTTCACTTCGCCTGCCTGCCCATCACACCGCTGGCTCCGGGGAAGGTGGAGGAAAACCCCTTGAGGAGCGCCTCCCTGGAGCAGGTGGGTGGGTGGAGCAGAGGCGGCGGGTGCAGAGGCTACAGACCGCACGGTGTGGGGTCAGCCACAGGCAGACTCGAGCGGCTGGAGCTCGCAGCACAGACCCGCAGGGGACACTGAGCCCTGGGGAGCAGAAGTCGGAGCGCAGCCGGTCTCCACTGCGGCGTCCAGGAGCCTGCTCTGCGGCTGTACACAGGGCAAGGGCGGAAAGCTCCACGGTGAGAAGCCGTCTCGCGAGTGCAGAGCAGACCCTGCGGGGTCACTTCCTGGGCCGAGGCTTCTCGTCAGTGCAGGGGGGTGAGGAACAGTATCACCATCACGGGTGCGAAGAGTGCGCTCCGGCGCTGCCCTCCTGGGGGCGCACCCCTGCCTTCCTCCCGCACAGGCACCTCTGCTAAACCCCGAGGGTCCCGCGAGACCTGCAACCAGGGGAGCGACGGGCAGCGGCGGCCTGTCTGGACCTCACCCCCATCCTGCCTCCAAGGCCCCTTTTCTCGCCTGTCCAGTGAGCCAAAGCCTCCCGCCTAGGCTCTCTCCTGTTGCTGCTTCTGTCCTAGGCCCTCCCCACCCACTGTCCCCAGATTTAGTAAACAGCCTCTTAAAAAGAAGCAAACAGTGCTTGGCACTATATAAGCAGGAGCCACTGTGACCCGATTGGTGGCTAGCCGGCACGGACCTGAGAGTGAACCAGGCTGGGGCGGCCACGGGAGCCGGAGGACAGCCTGCACCCAGGCTGAAGTCGGAGCGGCAGCAGGACGCGGGGACTGACGGGAAGTCAGTGCAGGGCCAGACTCACAGCGGACGCTCCAGTTTCCCAATCAGCACGGGGTGGGGACGAGCCTTCTGTGCGCACGAGCAGGAGCGCGTCACAAACGGGACAAGCGGCCGCGATTCCCGTTTCCGCTCCTGAAACACGGGACTTGCTGAAAGTCCCCGAATGCGAGCAGAAAAACACCTGGAACTCGGACGCAAATCCGAACGACCTCACAGACACTGACGTCCGTGACCCGGAAGCACGAAGGAGAGGCTGCTGGGCGCCCGGGAAGGGCCCAAGCACTGCCGCCTGCCGCGGCGGTTCTGCTTTCAGGGGGACGGCCACGTCAGGCAGCCATCAGGTGACGCAAGGACGCAAGGACGCAAGGACGCAGTCCTCTCGCGGCCCGAGCAGCCTCTCCGAGGTCCAGAGGTCGTGGGCACGACCATCTCCTGTACTTGGCGTTTCACAAACATGGCGAAGTGACCGGCCTGGCATTCGGTTTGTAATTCGGTACCCCCAGGTCTGTCATCGTAACCATAAGCACCTAACAACCGATACACTTGAGGTTACTGAGCAATCGGCCGCAGCTGATTCACAGACATTCCCCGTCACTGGTCCCACTGTCTGTTACTGTCTCTCAGATGAGACCACGAGTAGACGCCAGAGCCGGGATCTGAGTTCTCAGCCCCCGAAGCCCAGAGTTCCACTGCGCCACACAGCCTCAGAGCCAACCGCTTATCACCACATCTGACCAAGCCCTAGGACAGGGACGGAACAGGGCCCTGGACCTCCTCACTGAGGCGGGAGCCACCCTCTGCCAGCCACCCACCCCCACCCCCAGTCCTCCCTCCGACCGCAGCAGGGAGGCCCCGGGGCCCCCGCAGCAGCAGCACTGGAGCAAGGGCGCAGTCCACAAAAGCACCAGGATTCCGCTACACGGACCGCGGCTGGCACACACTTCAGGGAAGTCACACATGTGCCAGTGACAGAGGGAGGGGCTGGGGACACAGCGACGAAGCAGACCCGGTTCCCGTCCTCAGAGACCCCCCCGGGGCAGAGTCAAAAGGTTAAAAATGTACAACCAAGCAAGGCAGGTGCCCCCTGGGGGCGCTGGGAAGGCAGGAAGAAGGGTGGCCAGCCCTGCCCCTGGGCGGCACCTGTAACTCTGGAGGACGGAGCTGGCACTGCGTTCTCCCAGGTGTGCACCCGGCACGCACTGACGGCACAGTGCCTGTCCCCTCTTCCGGGAATGTCCTTTCCTCATTCCCAAGTTACACTCTCTAAGGCCCAGACCAACGGACAAGCAGACATTCCACATTCCCCAAGCCTCCCTCCTTCCACGAAGCTATCACTGTACTTAGGAGCCTGTGTCCTGATGTGGAGGTGAACGCCCAAAAGGAAAGTGGCTCACCCCCAGTTCCAGAATGCTCTCCATCTGGGTAGCTGCCTGGTAAACCGAGGGAAAGCAGGGCACAGGTAGGTAGAGGTGGGGAAGCATGCAGAACCTCAAGCTGCCCAGACTTTCCTATCCCTGGGCAATCCGTGCCAACTTCCCCTGTACAAAAGCCCATGAGAACTCTCACGGCCATCATCCAAGTCCTCCCACTCAGGCAAAGGCCACCGGAGGCAACCATACCCCCTCAATGCCCAGCAGGCGGAACACCTAACACAGGGGTGTTTTTAAACATGTTCAGTTTTGGATAAACTTACCCTAGAGCAGGGAGGAGTGCTTGAAGAGCAAGTTAACCAGAAATAAACGGCATTTCGGCAACTGTGTATCTAAGACTTACTTGGATAAAGGCTCACTTCCCGACCTTTTGTGACTCATCTGTTTGCAGAGGGACACTGGCAGCAAGGTCCACGAAACAAGGGCCACCTGCAGAAGCCAGCCTGCTGGCCCACGCAGGGCTGGGTTCCCACCCCCAGACTGAAGACAGTTCTGAACGCTCCCACAACGACTTAAGGAGGATGGCTACTTCGGGCAGCAGTGTGTAACTATCGTGCTGGCCAAAAAGTTCACTTGGTTTTTCTCTGTACCACGGCTCTAGTGGTGCTTGGATGTCTTTAACTTCATTCGAAACAACTTCGTTAGATTGTATTAGGTCAGCCTGTCATATCAGCAGGCGTTCTTAAAAAACATCTTAAAAAACTGGTGAATTTTTGTGCAGTCATTTTAATATTGAAGATGGAAGAAAAGATACAACATTTAGGCATACTATGCTTTGTTATTTCAAGAAAGGTACAAACACAACTGAAATGCAAAAAAAGATCTGTGCAGTGTGTGGAGAACGTGCCGTGACTGATCGAAGGTGTCAAACGTGGTGTGCGAAATAACCATGTTTCTGGCCAAACAACTCTTTGCTGTGGGGTGTGTTAAGCATTGGAAGATGTTTAGCAGCACCCCTGGCCTCTACGCACTAGCAGCCAGTAGTGGGAGGGAGGCGACATACTCAAAATATCCAAATCGATAAAGCTATTGGTGAAAAGGAAAACTGTGTCTTTTACTTCACGGAAAAAACCAAGTGGACTTTTGTCCCACCCAGCAGCAAACCCAGGGAAAGTTGGAGAGCAGCTGCAGGCGTCGACGGCGAGGGGGAGGGCAGCCATTACCATGTGCGAGACCGGTGCCCACAGGCCCTTGTCACGGCAGCCCTTCCAGTCAGAGGGCCGTTCCTTCCCCCCGAGAAACCAGTCTCCTCTGGCGCTTGGAAAAGTGAATCGTCTTTCAGGGCACAGCGCTAGGCCTGGCTCTTCAGTCAAGTGTCTGTCTACATTACATGTAAAAGACGACTGTTACTCGTACACCACACGGTTAAATCCAATGTTTCTTAGCACAACGTACTCCTGAAGGGCTGCTGCTTTAATGATTAGTACTTTTAAAAGCAATCACCCTGCCCTAGCTAGTGTGGCTCAGTTGGTTGGAGCGTCGTCCAAAACCGAAAGGTCTGAGGCTTGATTCCCGGTCAGGGCCCATGCCTAAGGTGCAGGCTCGGTCCCCTGCAGGGGCGTGTACAAGGGACACGGTTCAGTCCCATGCAGGGGCGTGTACAAGAAGAAACCGACCAGCGGGTTTTTCTCGCACACTGATGTTTTCCCCCCACCCTCATCTCCTCTCTCTAAAGTCAACAAGCATGTCCTCGAGTGAGGATTAAATAGATATGTAGATGCAATCATCCTATATGAGGAAAAGGAAAACAGATAATTATATAAAACGTCCAGCAAAAATTACTACATATGCCTGATAGGCAGCATTAATGTCTAGTGGAAACCGTAAGGGTTAAATTTTAAACTCATGACATCCCACAAGGCAGTAATTCCCTTAAAGGCACACTTACAAGTTCGTTCTGGCCACCCGGATCCTGCGAGGAATGCCTGCTCAGAGGAGTGGACGTGAAAGGTGGGCGCAGGGGCAGTGAGGAGGTCACTGCAGTGACGCAGGCAAGCGACCGGGAAGGGAATGGCTGCCGTCGGGGCGGCAAGTGGGCAAGCCCGTGACGTGTGCTGAGCGTGCAGCAGCAGAGTTTGCCGATGAACTGAATGTGGGCTGACCCGGGGCACGCGCAGGAGAGAGAATTCGGGACCAACTCCAAGGTTCCCGGCTCCCGCCCCAGGAAGGGGGCCGCCACCTCACAGGGCGGGGGGGCTCGGGAGCAGCAGGCTGGGCCGGGGGGGACAGGGGTGCTGTAGCTCTAACTTCAGGTGGAGCGTATGACAGTTGTCCTCAACTGTTTAACTTTTGAGAGCGTTCAAACATTCAGAGAAACTTGACGGTAGCACCGTGCACACCTGCACACCTTCACCTAGATTCACTTACTGCTGACATCCTGCCACATTTGCTTTCGCCTTTCTCTGTCGCTGGACCACTCCCCTCGAATACTCGGACTCACTGCATCTCCTGAGAAAAAGGCCCTCCCCCTACACAAGCGCATCGCAACCACCACACTGACAAGTTCAGCGTTGACACGTACAGCTCCCTCCTTTAACACGCACTCTGTACGTTTCTCCTGGATCCTGGCTTCCGTCACGACGAGCGTGCTAAGTCTGGGGTGCCGACGGCCCACCCACCTGGAAATGTCGAGAAGACAGAACGTGTGCCTGGCACTCAGGAGTGGGTTGGGTTTGACGTCAGGTGTTTCGAAGTCAGAAAGTGAACTACTGACTGCAGACATGTGGGTGGGCTGTGTATCCATTCGAGGTTCGTGGTTATAACTTAAAAATGACATCGGTCAGCCTCGCTGTGGTTTTCTCTAACATCCAGCTGGGCGGTAGACACAGTGAAAGCAGATGCTGGGTTTAACCCCGGTTAGCAAAGCAGGTTAGGGTGAAAAAGACAAGGGCGGTGTCAGTATTTACAACGGAGCCCTGGTGATGCTGGAGCGAAGATTCTGTTCTGGACAAGAAGGGAAGCAAAGAGAGGCCTTCTAAAAGTCTGTCACACAAGATCAAGATGCTATTATTTAATAAGTAATAAATGTGTCTCATTTAATACTTGCCTGTGGCAGAAAGGGCACCCTGCACCTTTTCTAAGAAACGAAAACCAGCCATTATCGCTAACAGGTATTTGCCAAGTGCTGACCGCTCCGAGAAAGCTGTGCCCGGTGAAGGGTGCAAGTGGGAGAACCCCCCTCCTATAGGCAGAGCCAACGGGTGTGAGACGGCGTGGTCTGCCACCCCCATGTCAGGGGTAGCGCCGAGGGCTAATACCTTATCCAAAACCACAAGCTTGGCCGTGGCAGATCCAGGACAAGAACCCAGGTCTCTGGGTCCGGTGCTCTCCAGCTCAGCCCCCAAAATCAGGACATTAGAACATTTCTGGAAGAACGTACAAACAAATTCACCCGGGGAGATGGTGCTCGGGGTGGGGAAACTTCCTATTTTTCACTCTAGAATTTTCTGTCATAGGCGTCTACGACTTTAATAAATATAATAGAGAGACTTCCGGCCAAGATGGAGGCATAGGTAGACGCACTGTGCCTCCTCGCACAACCAAGATAGGGACAACAAAGATATAGAAACAAAATAACAACCAGAACTGACAGAAAATTGAAGTTTATGGAAGTCGGACAACCAAGGATT
>CM052549.1:81097915-81118742 GCA_028533065.1 Trachops cirrhosus
AAATAAATAAATATAATAGAATGATTGTTAGAAAGTTAATTCAAGAAAAAAAAGCAGACCGTATTCTGTATGCGGCGACCAAAACTGGACACTTTCAATTTTTTTCATCAATTATTTTTAAACTCAAGGCCTGTTACCATTTTTAAGACAATGTGAACCGCACTATTTAACAACCACACTATTGTGTGTCAACAAAGCCATTGGGCGGATGACACCAAACAAGTGCCAAAATCCCGGTGAATCGGTTCTGTGCTCTCGGAGGGATACAGAGGTAAAAACTCCATTCCTTTGGTGCAAAAGCAAGATAAGAACGATTGCTCTACTGTAAACGGTATCCAATGCTTGCCTTCTTTAAATCAAGGGCTCATTATTTACGTTTCCTACTCTCTCCCTGGCCTCCCATACATCGTATCCCTAGGATCTGTGACGATATTCTTAGCAACTTTGTTTTCTGCAGAGAGCCGAATGACATGTCCTTTCCCTACCATTCACAGGATGTGGGAAAGGCTCGCGGGCTCGTGAGGTGCTAATCCTAGTGAGTTCCGTGGGCGAGTTTCTGATTTCAGCTCTCCGCCTCAGCCCAAGGGCTCCAAGTAGAACCCCAAAGTAGGCTGATGTGCACAGAAAGAAAACACCACCAGAACAGAGTAAGCACTCAAGGGAAAGGAGGCTTGCTGGCTTGGTTTAAAGAACACAGAAGCACCCACTGCCCCGCTGCCCATTCCTCTCTCTCCGCCGACTGCACTCCGAAGTGACAGGAGCGAGTCAGTCTGGCTCCAGACCTCTGGACGGGCACGGCGGCCACAGGGTGTGATGGCCAATTCTTTGTTCAGTCATCTGACTGTGCCGGGCTCCCGTTTTCTGGGTTAGTTAGGCTTGTGCGGACTACGAAAGTCATCCGAGTCTATCCTGGGTTTCAAATCATCACTTAAATAAATAAATAAAGTAACTGCAGTGGTTCTTCTACCAAGTGGTGGCTCTGCTCTCAAAGAGCTGGCAAACTCTGGCTGGCAGGCCAGATCCAAAGCAAAAGCTGTGACAGAGCCCGCTGGCCTGCAAAGCCTACATGTCATCCTTTGCTGACTGGTCTCGGGGCACCGCTTCTGAGACAGCCCAGGGGCGGCCCTGGACTCCATCGTGACCAAGAGACCTCTGCCGCAGAGGCCCAGCTGTGGCTCTTGGCCTTCAGCAACATTCCACAGTTGAAATCAACCTAACCACATCCTTAAGGGTCAGAATGTAGACGCCGACATCCCTCCTCAACGTCATGGTCTGCAAAGTGGTCGTTCTGTGTATCAAATGGTAACTAGAGTATTTACAGGCCCTGTGTGGGGTCCACGGACCACGGAAAACATCTTGTGACCACCCGGGATCAACTCCCACTGAGGACAATCGGGGACACCTGACCTCACCCTCGTCCCCAAACCCCACAGCTGCCCAAGGCCCTCCTCCACAAGCCACCCACACGGATCTCTTGTGCACAAGCTCTTTGCAATCAGCTCGGCCTGCCTGATCTTGTCCTTAGCCCGGAGAACCTGGCATTGAAGGTCCAGTAACGCTTCCTCCCCTCACCTGCATAAAAGACCCCTCCTCATCCGCTCTGCCTGTGTGCAGAGCTCACCTCCCAACACCGTTCCCAGCCACTGGCTTTGTCCCACCTACACACCATGGCAGGTCCCCTAAACCAGCCTCGCACTTGCTACTCTCTGCTCCGCAGGCCACCCCCTCCATGCCACAGACTTCAGACGGTTCTTCCAACTGCAGCTCAGGGCCTCCTCCAGCTAGTCTCCCATGATCCCGCCCCTCTAACGGACCACAGGACATACACACCCCGCAGTGGGTAGGTCAACCTCCCTTCCTGGTTCTTTAAATGGCACGAGGTGTTTCTGGCTCCTATTCCTTAACCGGTGGGTGACACATAGTAAGTGCCCGACACCTGTTGCTTCAATCCCTGAACAAAGTCTTGCAGGACATCAAATGGTGTGTGCTGGTCTGTTGACACTGAGGCAGAAAATGTAACCGCCTGTTCAAGAAAAGCGTCCAAAAATGCTGCGCCCCCGCCCAGCAACTGCTCCCTTTCCCGAGATTCTCTCACCTAGTGACCGCCTCTGACAGTAGTTAAATTGCGACAGGTTTGGGCCATAATCCTAGCGAGTAGAGAGTTCGAATTTTACCTCCATCTGTGCACGCAGAAAGTCGTGCATCTACGGGATTGGATTCATCTGGCTCTGCTCCGAGAACGCGCTTTTCAGGCCACCCGTCTCGGAGGACTTTGCGTCACCGGGCGGCTCCAGGTGCATAGGTTGGGGGTGCACAGGTAGGAAGCGATGCACAGGTGGGAGTGCACAGGTGCGCGAGTGCACTGGTGGGATAGGACGCATAGGAGGGGAGAGGCGCACAGGTAGAGCGTGCAAAGGTGGGGTGGGGTACACAGGTCTCGGGGAGCACAGGTCTGGGGAGTGCACAGGTGGACGCGTGCATAGACTGGGTGCGGTGCACAGGTAGAGAGTGCAAGAGTGGCGGTGCAAAGGTGGGGTGGGATTCACAGGTGGGAGTGCACAGGTCTGGGGAGTGCACAGGTAGTGCGGCGGGACTCTAGGCGCAGAGCGTGCCCGGCACGAAGCCGCGCTCCCAGCCTCCCCCACCTTCCGGCCTCCCTCGCCCTGTCCCCGTTTCCTCTCGTTCCCACCCCGACGACTCTCACCTCCGTCCCAGACTCCGCCCTATAGAAGTCGTTACACATCGCCCCGAAGGCTCGGCGAACCTGGGACTCAACTTTGCCGCCACCGGCTCCATTTACCGCCGGCGACGCCGGATCCGCCAGTCAGCCAGCCACTCAGGCGCGCCGACCCGCTGACCCGGACGCGAACGTGCGCGCAGTGCCCGCCCCTGGCCAGCCGGGGAGGAAGTGGGCCTGCGCCGGAGGCGGGCCTGCACAGCACTGGGCATGCGCAGGAGACGGGCATGCGCAGCAGGGCGTGGAGTCCGACGACGCCGGACGCCATCGCGGAGCGGGACTGGGCGCCTGATTATTCTCTGCTCACAAACTTCGTTTCGTGTTTATTAGGTAAAACTTACAGCATGTACTCATATTTTTACTCTTAGCAAAACTTTTAGTGAGTAAGCAGGCTTTTTTTCGGTCCATTCTTGGGCTTAAAGCTGAGTATGCGACTCATGGTGAATTCTGAGAAAAAGAAAAGCCACCCTACACTTAAAAGAATTCTTAAAATATGCGGAGCCTGCGTACTTATCTAGGTTTTTTCCGGAGGTAGAGGAACTGTATTACTACTGTTGGTTATCAAGTGTTCACTTAAGATAGGTGTTAAATAGACACGTAAATAGAAAAAGCTAGACGGATGCTGAGTACCATAGGCCAGGCCTTGCGCCAAGGTCTGGGAATACGACCACGAGTAAGGGATGTGCCTGAATGGAGTTGAGAGATTCACTGGAATGTGTTTTTTTTTTTTTTTAAAAAGACGCGCTTTTTAACGGCTGCGTGTGTCGTCTTATCCTTAACACTTGCCGGGGTGTAAGTAAGAAATAACGATTATAATAACAGCAGTGGTCGCTAACACCTACAGTGCTGAGTGTCTGCCAGGCACGGCCCTGGGTGTTGATTTGTAATAACCCACTGAATCCCCGCAGGCCTGTGAGGGCGGGGACGGCTACGGCTACCATCCGCGTTTTACGGCGGAGGAAATGGAGCCACAAATTTGGCCCACGTGACCATGTTGACCGGATTGTAGCGGATCAACACCTTAATGGAAAGTTAAAAGCTAAGACGACGAATCTACAGTTCCTTAAAAACACACACACACTTGGCTCTGAAGGAAGGAGGTAGCATAGGACCTAGAAGAATATGTAGAGCGAAGGGTCTCAAGAAGGCGAAGCCTGGGGCTTGTTGAGAGAGGATAGGAAGAGCCGGGAGGCCTCATGGGGAAAGATCGTGACTCACGGCTGCTGGAGGGAGTCGCCGCCGGAGGGGGAAGGGGCGGAGGGGGGAGGTCTAGGAAGCGGCCTTAGACTCTCATCCACTCTGAGCAAAGACAGGGCGTCGTGAGTTCGGGGCAGGGAGCCCACAAAGGCTGAGAGGGTCTAGGCCGAGGGCGTCTACCTGCCCTCTGAAGGAGAAGGCAGGGTGGTAGAAACCCAAGCGTCCGAGTCCTCTTGTGAAAGGAGACCTGCACGAGTGTTAACGTCTGTGGGCTCTGCCGGAAACGTCCTTAGAGATGGTTTTTGGTCCATTCTGAAGCACTGGGTTTCCTGAAACTAAAGCCCTGTGCTGCTGTAGAGGAGGGCAGCCATTGTTTTAATTGGGGGGGGGGGGTGTTTCTGCAGCGCGCGTTGTCTGTAATCATATTTAATACGCTGCACGTGTCAGCACAGTGTTTTCACGATAAGGAGTTTTCTCTCCTGAGTTACCATCCTCCTGAATTCCAGGGTGAATTTTCTGAGCTCACTGTGGATATTGAGGTCAGAAACTGCTAGAATTTTCATCCTGGTGCTGTCACTTACCACCACGGTGCACGTTGTTTGCCGCCCTGGACCTTTGTTAACAAAGTGCTGCGATGACAAAGTGAAATAATGTACTTAAAACAGCTGGCTCAGCACCTAGCAGGAAGTGTGGCTCCCCTTCCTACCTGCCTGTATTTCTTAGGTCATCCCTTAGCATATTGCCAAAGAGACAATAAATACTCTATCTGCCTGCTGTTCGCGGTGATGGCAGTGACCAGGGCCCCATTAAGAGATGAGCCTGTCCCATCGGTATCCAGGAGGGCTAACCATAAAGGGGGTGAAATTTCTCCATGTATTAAGATACGAGAATAGGAGATGGAGGCCCATTTTCATTGCAGCCCCTTTCAAGGAGAGTACTGCATGTGGTGGGAGGGGGAGGCACTTGGAAAGAGGGTGAGAGGAACAGCAGGGGAGGGTTAGGGTCACCACGTGTAGGGCAGAGCATCGTGATGGGAAGCGAGGGGAACCAGCTGGCACACCCCCACCACCAACACTCTCTGCATTCTTCCACCTACTGCCACACACAGAAGCAGAATTCTGAATCTGGGAAGAAAAATATTGAAAGTGCCAGAGTACATTGTTTGCTCGGCTGAGCAAGTCCACAGATGTCAATCCAACTCCCATGGTATTGATGGTGATGGCTTGAGCTAAAATCCTCTTTGAACTGGGGTCCTGGATTTCCCGTCTTAAGTCTCTCTCTCTTTCTCTCTGTTTAATTCTGCAAGGTGTCAGAGTTGTTTAGTGAACAGAGCAAAATCATGCCTACTGCCCATTATAAAAGATTTGGGTTCCCTAAGCTGAAGTCTCCTCTTTGGGAATGCAGCCCAGTCCAGGTTCAAGTGTCACCTAACGCTCTTCCCCGTGCCCTGTGGTTACTGGCCCTCGGGTAACCACTGCAAGGAGATGCTGGTGTTCTGGGTGCTGCTGTTGCTGTGAGTAAGGCTGACGTGTCAGCTCAAGGACTCCCTACAGTTCTTGGTAACCCACCCGCAGCAGTCTGTAACAGTCATTAAACTTTCTGAGTGAACAGAGCAGAAGCTCAGAGAAGCACGAACATGACTATAATTGAGACAGGCGGGAAGACCATGATTTGGGATGGTGCCCAAGTGCAGCCAATATAGGTGAATGTGCTTTTCATTCTGAACTGAAAACTTTTTATCCCTAGTTAAGCTTGCTTTCCTTTTTTAAAATTATTTTATAGTTGTTCAATTACAGTTGTCTGCATTCCCCTCCCCCCCAGAGGAACTAGAAATTGAGACCTGGTAATAATGCCCATTCTAAGTGGTAAGAATTTAAACTGGTAGCATTGACCGTTAATATCAGAGCAAACAGTTTTCTGGAATGAAAAAGTTTTCACCCATGTATTCTTTTAAAAAGCCTAGGGAATTGTATGGGCTTACGAAATGTGTCTTGCGGGTAAAACTAGTGTTTCTCATTGTGTAGATTAGAATATTTTTGGCTACAAGTCACAGAACACAGCTTTTACTGATTCAAATAATGAATGGAACTCACTGGATCACACAGCTGCAAGTCCAGAAGTAAGACAGACTTCAAGGCTGGTTTAATCCAGAGGCTCAGTTACACAGTACCTAATTCCTTTTTTCTCTGGTCAGCTTCTTATTCTCTACCTGTGTGTCCATACCTGAAACTTGGAACAGTCAGGGAATAAGACTGGGTGGGTTAGCTGACGCCTGAGCCACATGCCCAGCCCTTAGGCCCAGGGGTAGAAGTATGTTCTTTCAAAGGTTATAGGCTCTGTCTGTGGCAAGGGGCGGATAACAGTAAATGACCACAACAGAAGGAGAGTAGTCGGGAGTGGGGGTGGGTGCTGCAGAGTCGACCTCTACCTCCTTAGGCCCTCCCCAGTGAGGACACGTAGGTACAGAGCCACATTTCTGGGTCACCCTGTATATGCACTTCTGTACAAAGTAAATCTTTCCTCACACAGAAATCAGTATTTTAGAAGGAAGGCCTTACAGTTGAACAGTTGCCCTGGGCTAGATGCATTCCTTGGTCCCCACCTGCGGGCGGAACTGGTCTCGTCCGATAGGTGAGCACCTGTTGCGTGGGCCATCTTGCACAACGTGGCTTTGAAGTTACCGCGTTCGGTGTTCCAGAGACAGCCCTTGTCTTCTAAAGAATGCGTGTGGCGCTGTCATAAGTTGCTGGTAGACATGCAGACGTGTTCCGTCACTTTAGAGGGGAAGTGGGCAGTCTCTAACGAAACTATACATACACATGTTTGACTAGGAATTAATCCTAAAGTCATACCTCCAGTTCCACCTCCAGGTATATGCCCTTAAATCCATTGACCTGGGTTTTAAATACGGAGGTTAAAAGACCATCATCAACTCTGCGTCTGTCCTGGCTCTGTCTCTGACGTCCATGCCATGGCAGCCTCTGGCGCTTCCTCTGGGAAGTGGGGCGCCTGGAGTAGATGGTAGCTTCACTTACTGAAGGTCTGCTTCTCGTGTGTGCGTGACTTCCAGCCCTTCCCTGCAGGCTGTTTGCGCTCCCCCATCTCACAGGGGAGAGCCTCGAGGCCCAGAGAGGTTTAGCGATCGTACGCCCTCCAGCTAATGAGAACCCAGGTCTGCTGTGGGCTTCCCAACACACTCAGTTGCTTCCAGAAGATGTAAAGATCTAACGGGTTTTACAGCTCTATAGAGTCTATGATACTTTACTCTGTAAAAGTTAAATTTATCGAGGTAACAGGTTAATAACACATTTTCGATGGACGTTTTGTGATCCATCATCTGTGTATTCTACTGTGTGCCCATCCCCCAAGGTCTGGTCCCCTTCCGCCACCATACATCTGACCCCTTTGTGATTTTTTCCCCCTTTAAGCAAGAAGAGGGTCCTGTTTCCGTGCCCAGCGCAGCCATGGCTCGTGGCCCCAAGAAGCATCTGAAGCGTGTGGCCGCCCCGAAGCACTGGATGCTGGACAAGCTGACGGGCGTGTTCGCGCCGCGCCCGTCCACCGGTCCGCACAAGCTGAGGGAGTGCCTCCCTCTCGTCATCTTCCTGAGGAACAGGCTGAAGTACGCCCTCACGGGGGACGAGGTGAAGAAGATCTGCATGCAGCGCTTCATCAAGATCGACGGCAAGGTCCGCACCGACGTCACCTACCCCGCGGGCTTCATGGATGTCATCAGCATCGACAAGACCGGAGAGAATTTCCGTCTGGTCTATGACACCAAGGGGCGCTTTGCTGTTCATCGCATCACGCCGGAGGAGGCCAAGTACAAGCTGTGCAAGGTGAGGAAGATCTTCGTGGGCACGAAAGGAATCCCTCACCTGGTGACCCATGACGCTCGCACCATCCGCTACCCCGACCCCCTCATCAAGGTCAACGACACCATTCAGATTAATTTGGAGACGGGCAAAATCACTGATTTCATCAAGTTTGACACTGGTAACCTGTGCATGGTGACCGGCGGCGCCAACCTGGGGAGGATCGGCGTGATCACCAACAGAGAGAAGCACCCTGGTTCTTTTGACGTCGTCCACGTGAAAGACGCCAATGGCAACAGCTTTGCCACCCGGCTCTCCAACATCTTCGTCATCGGCAAAGGCAACAAGCCGTGGATCTCCCTCCCGCGTGGGAAGGGCATCCGCCTCACCATCGCCGAAGAGAGAGATAAGAGGCTGGCGGCCAAACAGTGGGTGAAGTGAGCCCGGCGGCGCGGCCAGAAGAACCTCTACAGCGAAAGGTCACGCAGCATGGAACAAAGACGGTGGGCGGACTGGCAGGTCACGGAGACGTTAGTAATGCACAGCCTGCATTTCATGCCCCTTTCCTGTGGGACTTAACAGCTGAACGAGTCTGGCAGTCCCTCCCCTGCAGTCACGCACTCCAGCCTCTTCCTTTGCCTGTGCCCCCGGGCCGTGACCGGCACCGCTCGCTCCGTGCGGGGCTGCTCTGGTGCCCTGTGGGGCGCGTTCCGCTTGTTCACTCCCCGTCACGTTTCTTACCCGTCTCACAGTTGTGCATCTGCAGCGTTCCACATGTGCTCGTAGGTTTCTTGCCAAATAAGTAGTTTCGTTTTGGATGTTTATGTAATTGCGATTGGAGTTTTAATATAGATTTTAGTTAATAATGCATTAATATTGGTTTATTAACTGTAGCAAGGACACCATACCAATGTAAGATGTTCCTAGTTGGTGAAGCTGGTTCCAGGCACATGAAAACTCTACTATCTTACCAATTTTTCTGTAATGTAAAATTATTTTAAAAAAATAAACCTTACTAAAAAAACGTGTGTACAAAGATGAGAGATTCGTGGATAAAAATAATGCTACTTAAACTGGTAAGTTAGTGTGCTTTATCACCTTTTATATTGAAACTAAAATGGGTAAAGTGTGGCAAACACCATGGTATCTTTACTAGCTTTGTTTTACTTTCTTTTTAAGATTTTGTTTTTTTATTTTTAAGGAAAGGGAAAGAAACACTAACATGTGGTTGCCTCTCACGGGCCAACCGGGGACCCGGCCCGCGACCTCTGCCCTGACTGGGGATTGAAATGGCGGCCCTTCGGTTCGCAGTCTGGCGCTCATCTCCGAAGCCCCACCAGTTTGGTTTTAAAAATCTCAGTAACTCTCATGTTAAAAGAGTAAAATATTTCATATGTGTTGTGAGTTCATCATAACTTAAATTTATTTTTAACTACTAGGGGCAAAGGATTGTTCTTTGCCTTGTTTAAATAGTGTGCAAAATTAGGAAGCTCATTCCTGCTCATCTCCCCAAACCTTGTCAAGCTGAAATATCTACCTTCGTTTTTGACCTTAGCATTTATAAGGGATAAATAATTGAAGAGCACAGAATTCTGGGAGTAGCTGAATAGTTTATGCTCAGCATTAAACTGTTTCTAAATGTCCTTAGGCATCAACCCAAAATGTACATCAAAAAGCTGTCTGTTGGCGTTGGGAAGTGAGGCGGCTTAGAATTGAGAGTCAAGAAATTCAGCTATAGGGTGTTGTCAGCTCCACTGACGGTTAAACTGCTTGCTGGGGTTTTTTATTAAGTACAAGACTGAATAACTAGGAAGCGTGGAACAGAGCTCTGGAATCTGCTCATCCTGCATCATGGACAGGTTATGCCTGTTGATTAAAAACTGCCCGTTTCTCTGACCCCACAGCCTCTGTCTACTACCATTCTACTTTCCCTTTTATGAGTTTGACTATTTTAGGTACTTAAAAGTGTTTTTTTTTTTAAGGTTTTACTTCGAGGGGAAGGGAGGGAGGGAGAGGGAAAGAAACATCAATGGGTGGTTGCCTCTCACGTGGCCCCCACTGGGGACCTGGCGCACAACCCAGGCATGTGCCCTGACTGGGAATCGAACCAGTGACCCTTTGGTTTGCAGCCCATGCTCAATCCACTGAGCTCCACCAACCAGGGCTAAATTTTTTTTTTTACTGATTTTAGAGAGAGACATTGAATTGTTGCTCCACCCATCCATGCACTCACCGGCTGATTCCCACAGGCGCCCTGACCGTGGATAGGACCCACAAGCAGTGCATCTGGATGGTGCTCTGACCAAGCAAGCTACCTGGCTATAAAACTTGACTATTAGATACTTCACATAAGTGGAGTCATGCAGTATTCAAAATTTCCTTTTTTTAAGGCTGAATGCTATTCTCAAGCTATCTCTCCTAGTGGCTATAAGGGCTTTGAGGTTAGGGACCAGGATTTATTTGTCAACCACAATGCAATGTTAAGTGAGTGAATTAATTGCTTACGGCTTTCCTATATTATAGTACAAATGTTTGCGCTTTCTCAATAAACCGGTAATTCTCCAGCCCTGCAGGGGGCTGAGCAGAGAGGAGCATGTTTGGGAGACTTGAAACTACAGACACCTTCACATTCTGGCATGTGTCCTCGACTCCCATCTTCAAGGAGCACCCTAAGGAAACGCTTAATGAGAGTATGTAACTCAGTGTAGTAAGGCTGTCGAATAAAAGGTTGAGTACCTTTATTGAGCTGCTTGAGTTAAGTATGGGGCTTTTCCTTGCTCTTTGCCCGTTGTCTAACGGTACCTGGCACATGGTGGGTGCACAATACCTCCTGCCTGAGTGAATTAATAAAGGTGTTTTATCACGTTTCCGATTCATTCTGACCACTCCAGGGTATTCTTGGATTCCTCTGTTTCCATTGAGAACTCTGCTGTTCATCCTACAGTTTCTCTTTGGAAAGTCTTTTTTCTCTGGCTGAACTTAGGATTTTTCTCTTTGTCTTTGGTTTTTATTATTTCTGCTGTGATATATCTAAAGGTTTTTTCTTTGTAATTACCTTGCTTGGCGCTCATAAATCTGCTTGTATCTGCAGTTGATATCTTTCATCGGTTTTGGAAAATTCTCAGCCATTATCTCTTCAAAAGTTGCTTCATCTCAATTCTCTATTTCCTCTCCTTTAGAACTTCACTTACATAAAGTTTAATCCCCCTACATCTGTTTCTTTCTCTTCCATGGTTTCCGTCCTTTCATCTCAGTGCTTCATGCTAGATATTTTTTTCTAGCCTATCTTGTGATTTATTAATTCTCCAGAAGTCTAATATGAGATTAAACTCATAGTGAACTCTTAATTTTGGTTATTTTTAATCCTATTATTTGAAGTTCCTTTTTTTTATAGTTTCTGATCTTTGCTGAGTTCTAGAGCCTTTAATCTCTAGAAACATTTGGCACAGTTATTTTTACACTTTTGAGTAAGAACTCTTGTTATTTTGCCCTGGCTGGTGTAGCTCAGTGGATGGAGCACCAGCCTGTGAACCAGTGTCGCCAGTTTGATACCCGTTCAGGGCACATACCTGGGTTGAGGGTCAGGTCCCCAGTAGGGGGGCGTGTGAGAGGCAACCACACATTGATGTTTCTTTCTCCTTCCCTTCCCCTCTCTCTAAAAATAAAATAAAATCTTTTTTAAAAAAGTTTTGTGAAACCAGAATTAGAAAATAATACATTTTTTTTTTTTAAAGGACTCCATTATTTTGGTCCCTTATGGGTCTGTTTCTATTATCTGTTGTTTCCCTGGGTTTCAGCTGACTTGGCTTCTCATAAGCTTATTTATTTTTTATTGTGTGCAAGACATTGTATATTAGTCACTGCAGAAATGATCTGAGTATATTCATGTTCTATTTCGCTAGAGAAGATTTATTTACATTTGCTTTTGGCAGGTGTTGAGGGACACGGCAAGTCCAGGTAAGGTTACTCCGACACAGGCCTTGAGATGGCGGGGAGCTGTGCTTCGGGCCATCCTCATTCTAGGGTGCAGCCCTTGAACTTCCCATCCCAGAGTGTGTGTGTGTGTGTGTGTGTGTGTTTCCCCAGGGCTGCCCTTCATTGTAGGGTCCCCTCACAAGGCCATCTAAGTATCTGCTCAGCTTCTCCATCCTTCAGCTGCTTTTTCAGGGATGAGCAGACGCCACGGGGCAACAGTAGACCCGACGCTGGACGCACCTCCTTGGGGTTAATTCTGTGCTGTGTCGTTAGCTCCCCAAAGCCTTCGCACGAGCCAGTCTTGTCTTTCGTGCAGCTTTTCTAGATGTTCTCAGTGAGAGGCATTCTCCATCCTCTAGTCCACCATTTTTAGAGCTTACCTACTTCAATCCTGATTAAAATTGTACTTTGACTAGATAAGCTACTAGTAAAAACAAAACAAATTTTTTTTTATTTTTAAATGTCTTTTTTTTGTTTCTGTACTGACTGGTGAAAATGCTATTAAAGCCCTTTCTAAATAACTGAGAAGTAAAGCAGATGGCGAAAACAAGAGAAAGGAAAAGATCTGGTTAATTCACAAACTGCATTGTTAACCTGAACATTGAAGGTTAAAAAAATTCTCGCCTGGCTGGTGTAGCTCAGTGAATTGAGCACAGGCTGCGAAACAAAGGATCGCTGGTTCGATTCCCAGTCGGGGCACATGCCTGGGTTGTGGGCGAGGTTCCCCAGTGGGGGGTGTTTAAGAGGCAACCACACATTGGTGTTTCTCTCTCTCCTTCCCTTCTCTCTCTAAAAAAATAAATCTTTAAAAACAATTCTCAAATGAGGTTAAGCGGATATTCTTTTAAAAAGGCATTTATATATTCGTTTTCTGAAGCAAATTTTTCTTTATGCAAAGCGTCAGGTACTCGGGTATTTCATCAAGCAGGGCAGAATTTTGTTCCTCGGTGACCCGGGCTTGAACATAACCTCATGTCTGCTGGGGATGTAGGCAGCACCAGGTTGAAGGTGCAAGCAGGGCAGGTGACCCCGTTTGTGGAAGAGATGATCGCCAAGTCAGGGATCAGGGCTAAGTAGGTGAGTCACGGCCTGGGCCAGAGTCAGGGCAAAGCGGGCACAAGCTAAGGAAGCAAGATGGCAGTGGCAGTCGGCCGGCCACGGCTCCCAGGGGCCAGGTCAGCTGACTCAGGGCAGTGGCCCCTGGAAGGATCCAGGGCGACAATGTAACCGGGATGCTCCGCTTGAATTTCCCTCCTGTCCAGACGGAGCCTGGTTCTGAATGGAGCCTCCCCTGAGGCATGCCAGGAGGAGAGTTTCCCACTGGAAAGGGAAGTGTGATTTCATACTTCTCCTGACGGAGGCGATCACAGCCTCTCCCAGGCAGAGCCCGGGCAGCATCTCTGGCTTCCCTCCCTGGGCTGACGGCCACCTCGGCACGGGGATGACGGTGTGGAGGGCGCCTGCACTGGTGCAGCTCTGAGAGTAAAAGGAGTCAAGTTTACACGCACAGAAGCCTAAGGGGGGAATATCAAGGCAGGGTTGCAGGTTGCTCTCCGCCTCCGATAAGCCCGGCTGGCTCAACCTTGTGCACCTGAGAGGCGAGGCCCCACCTCTCTGGGAACCTGGAGGGAGATCGGGTGGAAGAAGACCTGCTCCCCCTCCTGCCATGTACCCTGGCTCTCCTGTCTCATCTGCCTTCCCCTGACAATTCAGAGCCATAGAATCTCTAAGTGAAAAGAGAACTTAGCCCTGGCCGATGTGGCTCCGTAGGAGTGTTGCTCTGTAGACTGAAAGGCTGTGGGTTCGATTCCTGGTCAGGGCACATACCAAGATCGTGGGTTCAATTCCCTGTCAGGGCACACGTCTGGGTTGTGGTTTCCATCCTGGTCGGGGCGTGTACAGGAGGCAACCCATCGAGGTTTCCCTCCCTCTCTAAGCGTGTCCTTGGGTGAGGATGTAAAATAAGTTATAAAAGGGTTGGGAGGGGGGACTTAGTGATACTGTCAAGGTCAGGTCCTTCCCCAAAGCAGGAATTCCTTTTAAACTTAGTTTATTTTTTTGAATTTTATATGAAAGCACCCTGGCTGGTGTGGCTCAGTGGATTGAGTGCCAGCCTGCAAACTGGGGGTCATCAGTTCGATTCTAGCTTGGGGCCTGTGCCTGGGTTGGGGGCCGGGTCCCTGGTGGGGGCACGTGAGAGGCAGTCACACATTGATGTTTCTCTCTGAAAATAAGTACATAAAATCTTAAATAAATAAATTTTATATTAAAGCATTCTTATCAACTGGCTGACAAGACTCTACTTACGCACCATCAATGTCAGAAAAATTGCTGGGTGTTCCTTTCATTTTATTATTTATTAAAACACAGGCAGGACAAAAGCGCCTACTGAGCAGGGTAATTCTCCGTCCTGGCCCCTCCCCTCTGCTCGTGGCCGCTGTTGTCCAGTTGGTACGTGTTGTTTCAAGAGGCTTCTGTACACACATGCACATGTATGTACACACATGCACAGGTATGTAGCCCTCTTCCTTCACCCGGCACCAAACGTAGCTTTTTAAAAACACAATGCAAATGACAACAGAATTCTATGTTAAATTCCATTTTTGAGCACTCCGTGGGACAGACCATAGTACCTACAACTGGACTGGACTTTTTGTGGATTTCCAGTGGTTCCGTCCTTATCTGAGCTTCTGGAATGTCACAGACTGGGTCGAACTCCTGTGTGGTGATGGTCCTGCGCGAACTTCACAGTGGCACTCTCTAACTTGTCTTCCGGCCCTCCGCCTTCCCCATCGCCCACTCCTTTACCACACAGTTCATTCCGGCTAAACGTTTGAGCTCCTGTATTCCTCCTGTGGCATTGTGGAATTAAAGTAATTCTACATATTTCTTGCCAAAAAAACGAACAAACAAACCTTTCAAAATAATAAGCTTGCTTTGAGTTAAATGAAACGTGTTAATGGCTTTGGTGAAAGGTTTGCTTGGTGGCTTTTGCTATGAGAGCTGTATTATGCTGTGATAACGCATTTATCATGCTGTTACAGCTCTGTGTTATAGAGTGCTAGCTTCTGGAGACTAGATAGCTCAGTTATCCGAATTTCACTTGCATAAATCAGAAAATCAGGTACTCGGGTGATTTTTTTTGGCAGCTGAAAACCTAAATTTTAAAAATCAACATAACTTTTAAAAAAGTTGTAGAGGAGGCCTTGGCTGGGTAGATCAGTGGGTTGGAGCGTCATCCTGATACGCCAAGGTTGCCGGTTCGATCCCGGGTCAGGGCACGTACAAGAGTCAGCCGATGAATTCACAAATAAGTGGAACAACAAAGTGATGCTTCTCCCTCTCTCTCCCCCTTCCTCTCCCTCTGAAATCAATAAAATAAAATAAAAGTAGTTTTAAAAATAAAAAATTGTAGACAGTATCTCCTAAGGTGGGAAAATTTTTTAAATATATTTTTATTGTGTAGCATGTTTACAGATGCAATCACACTTATTGAAGTGAAAAATAAGTGGACTAAAGTGAAAGGCAGTTAAAATACCCAGCTGTGCAAAATCTCTATGAACTGGAAATCAGTTAACAATATAATTAATTAGGCTTCCTTCCTCAGGATTGTGAAAATGAAACTACGACAGGATCTAAATTTATGAAGGAATTTGTGCTTCGACAAAGATCAAAACGCAAGATTGCGGGAGATATTTTAGGATGGGAAGACTTCTCCCAATTTTTGAAATGTACGTGCGAAAATGAAAACCACTGAATCTGAGCCCGAAGACTCCGGTTTGTGCCCCAGATTTGCCTCTTGTTGGTTGTTGATCTGTCTGAGCAGCAGGTTCCTCACAAGGCCATCATCATCATCATCATCATCATCATCATCATCATCAATAATAAATGCTCTTTAGCCTTGGTCTTTAGCCCTGGCTGGTGTAGCTTAGTGGATTAAGCACGGGCCTGTGAACCAAGAGATCACGGTTCGATTCCCAGTCAGGGCACATGCCTGGGTTGCAGGCCAGTTCCCAGCAGGGAATGCACAGGAAGAATATTTCTCTCCCTCTCTCCTTCCCTTCCCCTCTGAAGATAAATAAATAAAACTTTTAAAAAATCGGTCTTTAGTGGCCATTTCCTGTACGTGAGCCTTACACGGATGATCTGTTCATCCCACACATCAGCCATGACGGGGATGTTCTCGTTAACCCCGTGTCACACAGGTGAGCGGCAGGCTCAGAGGGGCACTGAGCCTGCCAAGGTCTCACAGCCCTGGGGGGTGTGTAATTTCTTTAAAGCCCTCCTTGTATTTCCTTCATTCTGCTCCACAGGCCTTCCTGCAAGTCACCTCTCAGGTCCCGTGTTTTCCCGTGTATAATACACTCCTGTGTGTCATGCGTACCCACGTTTTTGGCCCAAACTTTCAGGGGAAAAAAATCTTTCATTTTTCATTTGATTATTTATTTATTTATATTTAGAAACAAAACCGATGATCGTATTCCAGGGTAGTATTTTGCATACGGATATCACTATTGCTTTCTAGAGTTACATTTTAACACATACGCATAAATAAAAAATTAAAAACATTTATATAGATGCGGAATTAGTACTACCCACATACGATGCGCATCCTTATTTTCCCCAAAAAAATTTGGGCAGAAAATCCACACTATACAAGGCAAAATACAGAAGTTCTTTTCCGAAACTCTGACTGGTTCTTGGTTTGCGCACCTGAACCCCCACGTTGCTGCGCCTGGCCCACCCGGCCTGCCACACTCGGCTCCAATTCATCTTCCCAGATGCGTTTCAGAGGTTCACCCCACCCACTGCCCCTCGACTGAGCTGTGCTCTTTCTACTTCGTTCCTGTCCTCTTAGGGGGGCCCCTCTCAGGGGCCAGCCTTCCTGGGGCCAGGGGTTCACAGTCTGTGGCGATCTCTCCCTCCCTCACCTGGAAAGACCCTGGGGCACAGACCACCTCGTCCATGTTATTTCCTTGAATACACCGCCCTGTATAGTTACTTGTGAGAAGATAGAAAGCAAAGAACAGCTGTTCCTAGGGCCGGCTTTTTCCAGAAGTGGGAGGTGGATTTGGGCCCCGCCCCTTAATGGCCTTGAAGGCTAGACTTAATTCCTGGGTTCTTCTGTATCACTTCTGCTTTGTTTTGCCAACAAAGGAAAACGGTTAAGCCCCAGGCCATATGAATCAAGTAGAAACCTCCCTCTAGTCAAAGCCTTGGGCCCACTGCCCTGCAAGTTTACCTGAAAAAAAAAAAAAAATCCTAATAATGCTCCTTCCTTCCTGGAATGTCCTCCAGGCTGTCTCGAAACCAGAATCCGACCCTGTGGTTTGAGATGGACTGGTTTATGAAATGCAGTTAATAATGGCACCTGCAATCAAAACTGCCTTTGCATTTTTCTTTTGCAGTAACCCTCATAAAGCTGATATATTTAAATTGCTGTGAAGTACACAATTAAGAGTGTTTCTTCGAAAAAAAAAAGAGTGTTTCTTCACCTTTTTACACTAAGGGTTCAAAGTCCTTTAACAAGTCAAACTGAGGGAGAAAAAAAAAAAAAACGTTCCTTGCAATGCAGCCTTACAATCAGACAACACTGCCTCCTAGTGTCTAAGGCAGGCACTGCCTAAGGTGCATGGACTTGAAGCTGAGTGGGTTGCAAAGGGAGGTTTTGGAGCAGGTGTGAGTGTGCATTTACCAGCCAGCATACAAGTTCCAGGATGTAAAAGCCTAATCACAAAACAGTCCCCAACAAGGAAACTTGAGCTTTGCAAGACCATGATTCGGAGTCTACAAAAACTCCCGCCTTCCTGGGCCCGGCAGGCAGGTGGAGAGCCCAGGAGCTGTGGCAAAGCCACTCCCCTCACTCAGGCACTGGCTTTCCCCAATTTCTAAAATGTCACAGGGCCCCAAAAACACTTTTGGGGTCCACGTCTGACTGTAAGTCACCTCTCTGCATTGAAAAGACTCTAAATGGGGGAATGACACTTCCTTTCTCTTGGGGTTTCTTTTTCATTCTAAGAGGATGCTGGAGCTAGTGACCTGTGCTACAGAGCTTACATGTCTAGGCTACTTGTTCTCCCCAGTGTGTGGGGACCACCACCGTGCTGTGGGTGGCCCTGAGGTCTGGTAGCCAGCGTCAGGGGGGCGGGACCTGCCCCAACAGCGCTCCCGGTGCCAGTGGCCCCATAGGTGGTCCAGCACCACCGACAGGATCTTGAAATTCTTCATCCTCTTTGAACAGGTGGGCCCCACATTTTCATTTTGCTCTGGGACCTGGAAATTATATCGCTGGCCCCGCATTTAACAGAATGTGCTACATTCGTGTGTTTTCTCCCTGTTTTCTGTGTGTGCTCCACGTTCTTGGCGCCATCCTGTGCCCGACAGCTTGCTCAGAAAAGGACCGTCGTGGCCGTGGTAGTGTGGACCCTCCTGGGCCACCCAACCCCAGCATCTGAGACCAGGGCTGAATGTCTTTTCCTGAACGGCGCTGGCCGTGGGCATCCCACAGTCCCCGCCATGAGGCCCAGGCATCCTCGTGGTTGGTGTTGTCATCTCTCACTGGATCCTGTGCAGTTACCATGTGTGTGCTTTTTCCCCTGGTGACCCCAGGTGTCAGGGACAAAGGCACCAGGTGCTGCCACTGTTTCGCTTAGGGAATTATCCTGAGACGTGTTTAGATCACAGATTTGTCTGTACTCCTCTTATCTCCTTCCCCTTTCTGCATGTGGCAGGTTTCTGCTCTTCTCTGTGGTTTCCTTACCTACCAACCACGCTACCTAACTACCTAGCCAGCTGCCTACCTACCTGTCTACCACCTGCTCCTCTTCCTACCTGCAAACCTGTGAAGTCCCACATTGGATGCACTATACATTGTCGGGGAGGAAAATTTATCCTCCACCCTTAAAGTCCTTCGGGCTGGGCTGACCATTAAATGAACACAATGCAGATTAGCAGGAGATCAGCTCAAACTTTAATAACATGCACACCTCCTATACACGGGGGAGAGACCCAGG
This sequence comes from Trachops cirrhosus, assembly GCA_028533065.1. Taxonomy (NCBI): domain Eukaryota; kingdom Metazoa; phylum Chordata; class Mammalia; order Chiroptera; family Phyllostomidae; genus Trachops; species Trachops cirrhosus. Next base: position 81,116,653 of record CM052549.1, read on the forward strand.
GACACTGGGTAATTCTCCGAAATGGTGGCAGCCATCACCTTAAGTACTGTCTTGGGCTGAAGATCAATGACGCTGGGTGTGGAGCATCAGTTAGGAGAGGTGACAAGGAGGGTAGGATTGTCATGGAGATTTAAGACACAACCTCACAGGGGGAGGCTTCCCTTACAAATGTAAATTGCAGGTGTAAAGGGTAACTTTTAGCTTCCCTTTAGGTCTGCAGATTCTTCAAATTAGCCAGGCTCAAATAATCAAGATCCCAGAGAGGCTTATTTGGGGATGGCAAACCTCCATGTAAAAATCTTTCGCAGCCTGGCCGGGTAGCTCGGTTGATTAGAGCGTCATCCCAATTCACCAAGGTTGTGGGTTGGATCCCCAGTCAGGGCATATGGAAGGATCAACCAATGAGAGCATAAGTGAGCAGAACAACAAATTGATCTCTCTCTCTCCCCGCCCCCCACCCCTCTCTCTAAAGTTGATAATTTTTTTTAAATTAAAAATCTCTTTCGTTCATCCCTAATCTTCCAGCCCTAACACCACAGTTATTTATTTCATTTACGCAGATTCTCATTACTTCCAGCCTTGTGCTTCCTGTCCCTGCATCAGTCCACCTCACCAATGGCTGTCGAGTCCCCTCCCTGAAAAGCAGCCCCTGAGCCCACCAGTCCCATTGGAGAAATGTCAGTCCTTCGGCCCTCCCCGCCCCCACGGCCCTTTCTGCTTCTCTCATGGCACCCTCCTTGAATTACAGCAATCTGTGTGCTTGTCCGAGGGGACGGCGCAGGAGGAAAACGAGACCGGTCTCCAGAAGCCATGCAATAGCATCAGCTTTGGTTTGCTTTTACGTGGTCACGTCAAGGGGCTGATTAGTCACCTGCCACTGGAAGACAAGTTGACAGGCATCGCCCACATTTTTGCAGACCGGTAACGAACACTCCCAGTGACCCAGAACAAACTCCCAGTAACCCAGAAAACACCCTTCAGGGACCGCCACAAGAAAAGCTCGATTGTGGGCAGCAGAAAGCCTTTTTAATGGCCATGGAATCACCTTCGGAAAAGTTGCCGTAGGGCCAATGGGAAGCGGTGGACAGACTCCCGAGCGGCCGCGCTAATGACACAATTACGACCGCCCTCCCAGTTAGCCTGATTCATTAAGCCCTTGGTTTTCATGCACTGAATCCAGTCCTTTGTCGTTAGCTGAGGTAATAAATACTGAGTGGCACCTTTCTCCAGCCACCCGTTTGATTAGCTTAAAATGACCTCATGCTAGTTGCGCACCCCGGCAGGGCCCTGACCGATTTCACCGGGTCCTGCCAAGTGACTCCCCTCGGCTGCTGCTTCGCACCTTCCCCAAAGCGCACCCCCCCCCAGGAGAGTCATAAAAGCCTTTTCTTTTAACTTGTGAATGTGGTACAATGAGCTGTGGCCTGCAGTTCACTGCCTCCCTCAACATCATCTCGTCTTTAGTTTTTAGTGTCTTGCACGCGAACAGCTTGTTGAGAACGAGCCCCTCTTCATGTTCAGCTTTTAGTAGTCACCTTCTAGTAAAACTTAAGAGAATTCAGAAAGTCTGAGTTCAAGAACCAGTTCACTCTGCCGGGAGAATACGCGTCGGTGCTTCCGCTCACGAGTTATTAGCGACACCACCTGACACCTGTTGCCTTCCTCCTCTTCCTCGAAGCACTTTCACGTTTATTATCTCGTTTGACCCCGCGATAATCCTTTCGGGTGGACAGGGAACAGAGAGTTCGTGGTTATTGTGACGGAGCCACCACGAGCCTTTGTGTGGGTGTCGTTGGGAGGTTATGTGCATCACTGTGCATCCCTGATCTGGGCTATGTACTTGGGAACGGAGCCCTTGCAGCACCGGGGAGACACAGGCTAAACTGTCATCAGTCCCGTTGAACAGCCAGTGAAGTGGCTGCCCCAGTTCACACTCCCCTCAGCGGCAGGTGAGGTCCCCAGCTGTCACACAGCCACAGGGACTCTGGACCCAGACGCTTTATCTGACTGTGGAGGGATCCCCCCTTCGGCAAGACTGGAGGTGACGTGCGTCCACTCATCCGGACGTACGTAACATCTTGTTGTCACTC